>JAUMJK010001841.1:0-46349 GCA_033558105.1 Coccyzus lansbergi
GGTGGGGCCGAGGCGCGGAAGGGGCGTGTCCGAGCGCCGGAAGAGGCTGGACCTCGTGAGGGGTATTCCGGCGTGGAGGCGGCGGCGGGAGCGGGAGCAGAAGGAGTGGGGGACGCGGAGGGAGCGATGCTGGCGCGAGCTGGGCTGCGCGCGGCCACCGGCCTCGGGCGGCTGCAGGTACTGCGGGAGACCCAGAAGGGGCTTCCGAGGGGGTTGTGGGGGGCCGGCAGCGGGGAGGCTGCGGGTTCTCAGGGCTGAGGGGAGCGGGCAGGGCCGGGGAGAGGTCCTCAGGGGGCTGGGGGTGATCAAGGGACTTGGGGCGCTAAAGGGAGTCTGGAATGGGGGGTTCCGGGAGGATCCGGGTTGGGGGAATCTGGGATGGGGAGGGCAGTGAGCAGGGGGTAATTAGAGGGGTTGGGGTACCCGGGCAGGGGTGGCCGGGGAAAGAGGCGCTGAGGGCGCCAGCGGAGTCCTGTATGGAGGAATCTGGGCTGGAGGTGCCCAGAGGATCGGATGGTGGGGGGGCGAGCACAGGGTAATCAGAAGGCTGAGGGGATCCGGGCAGGAGGTGGCCGGGGAAGGGGTTGTTGAAGGCGCCAGGGGAATCTGAATGGAGGAATCTGGGCTGGGGGTCCCCAGGGGATCCGGTATGGGGGGGTCCGGCAGGAGGTGATCAGGGGAACCAGAGCATCTGGGCTGGGGATGCTTGAGGCGGGGGGTGTTGAGGGGACCAAGGGAATCCAGAATGAGGATGTTCTGAGGGAATGTGGGCTGCAGGTGCCACGGGTTGAGAGAATTTGGTGTCTGGGCAGGGAGTGCTGTGGAGGCCAGGGGATCTGGGCTGAGGGAGTCAGGGCAGGGGGCGCTGAGGGGAGCAAGGTGACCTGGGATAGGTGGTCTTGGGGCAGTGAGGGGTTGAGGGGACCTGGAGTGGAGGAGACTTGGGCAGGAAGGACTGAGAGGCAGGGTGGGGAAGGGTGTGCTGAGAAACCCAGGGTGGTCCAGTGCTAGGTCTGCCTGGGGCGTGAGATGCTGAGGAGCCTGGAGGATGTGGGCTGGGGGTGCCCAGGGTAAGGGCACATTGAGGAGCCGGTGGGGGTTAGGGTGACCAAGGGTGATCTGAGCTATAGGTACCCTGGTTTGCAGATATTGGGGGCATCTAGGGGAATACAAGCAGAGAGGGGATCTGGGCTGAAGGGGACCTGAGCAGGAGTTGCTGGGGGTGCAGGATTCAGGCTGAGGGTGCCTAGGGCTGAGGGGGCTGGAGGATTCAGGCTAGGGATGGCAAGGGCAGGAGGTGCTGAGGAGGCTGGGGAAATTGGAGCTGGGGGCAAGTGGGGTGACCCAGGATGGAGTGTCTGCCGCAGAGGGTGCCCAGGGCAGGGAGTACTGAGGAAGTCAGGGGGATCCAGGCTGCGGGTGCCAGGTATGAGGGGTGGTCAGGGGAGTTGTGGGAAGGAGGGTGAGGGAGTACCTGGAGTGAACAGGTCCTTCTAGGGTCCCCAGGAGATGATCAGAGCTGGGGTGGGACAGGCTGTTCGAGGGGAGTGTCTTGGTTCTCAGGTGAGGGAGGAAGAGGGCTTGACCAGGTTACAGGAGACTGAGGAAGGCAGAAGAGACCTTGCTTTCACTTATGGTATGGGAGAGGCTTTGTTCCTCCTCTGCAGTCAGGATGTGAGGGAAGGGGTCAGGCAAAAGCCCCTTACCTTTGCAGGGACAGCCCTGACACTCACACTGACCTCATCCCTGTGGGAACAGCCCATATTCTGTCATGTCAAGGGCTTGTTTGGGGCTCTAGAGCTGTTTCCTGCCCTGGTTTACTGGGGCTATATGCAGTGATCCCTGATGGGAAATCAGGGAGGTACTGGGCTCTAAGTTGCCGGTAGCCAGTCTCAGTCCTTTTCCTTTTCTTCCTCTAGTGCTCCCAGCACCTGAAGCATTCAGCATGGCTGGCTCCGGCACCACAACGCTTGAACTCCGGCCTACCTGTGAATATCGGGGTGCTCTTTGTGCCCCAGCAGGAAGCTTGGGTGGTGGAGAGGATGGGCAAATTCCATCGAATCCTTGAGCCCGTAAGGAACCACTTTTCTCCACTTCTGGATCCAGCAAGTTCCTAAAGAGAGGCATTTTATTTAAATGAGGATTCAGGGGGTGGTGTGCTTATTCTTCCATACTGCAGCCCTTTTTACTGCCCATAGTCTAATCTCCTTTGGTGGGGCATTTATTGCAGTGAGAAACCACGATTTCCCTCACATGCCAAGCATGTTTACTCTTCCTGCAGCATGTGGTGTACTTGGTCTTTGTACAGCCCTCTCTAGTCTGGCTGAGCTCTCTGAAAGGGAAACCATAGATTAGAGGTCTCAGCCATCTAATTCCGCCCTTTTTCTAGGGCCTGAATTTCCTCATCCCTCTGCTGGATCGAATTCGTTACGTGCAGAGTCTCAAAGAAATCGTCATTAATGTCCCAGAGCAGTCAGCTGTCACCTTAGGTAAGGAACAGCTTCTGCGTCCTGCCTCTTCCCTTTCCCTGGCATGCATCTGGCACGAGCAAGGGGTAGCACAGGTGTCCCAGGCTCCTGCATACAACCTGGTCCCTAGGGACCCAGGCTTGGCTATGCTGGTGCTGTCAGTGGGAGAACCCCAGAAGGTCCATCTGCCCTCTCTCAGCTGTAGCTGCCCCTACCTGTGGGGTTGAAACCACCTGGGCAAGAATCCATTTCTCAGGAATTTTCCTGTGTAGAACCAAAAAATATCTTGTTTGTTTCTGTAAAACAACTTCAAAGCACGTTAATGCACAGCTCTGTTACAATTCCAGTATTAAGACTTTTGCTGGTTATTTTTTTCCCTGAAATCTATTTTTCTGAAGATAACTACTGTGTTAAATGTTTAGATTTGGAGAACCAAGACTTCTTGTACTAGGTCAAAATATACTGTTTTGTAAGGAACGTCAAGGTCCTTCACCCAATTCCTTTTAGATAAGGAGACCCATTTAACCTAATCCCTTTTCCTTGTCACACTGCTGACACCAAGAAGGGAAGGGACGACCCTGACTAGCTCCTTTATCTCTGTTGGGGAAAGGTAGTTGCTGTATTTTGTCTTTGCTGCTCCAGTAAACAAGATGCGTTGTTCTCTTCTGCAGATAATGTCACCCTGCAAATTGATGGTGTGCTCTATCTGCGGGTTATGGACCCCTACAAGGTACCATCCCTGTGGTAGTGATGTTCACCCTGAATGACATGTGTGACCTTCACGTGCTGAGCTGCTCAGCCGGCCCCTCAGGCACCACTTGCCTGGCCCTGCCAGCTCCCTTTCCCCACAACACCCAATTCTGCCTCTGCCCAGCTTTCTACACCCCAATCCCTTCCAAGGCTCTGGACTAGGCTTTTATTTGGCAGGGCTCTGTGCAGCAGGATTGTTGTCTTAGTGCTCTGCTTGCCCATCTTGCTTCATTCGGGTTCCTTCCTAGCACTGCCATCCACACTGGTTTTTTGCTTCTGCTCTTCAGGCTAGCTATGGGGTGGAAGATCCTGAGTATGCAGTGACCCAGCTGGCCCAGACCACCATGAGATCTGAACTTGGCAAACTCTCCCTCGACAGAGTCTTCCGGGTGAGCTGGGGAGGTGGATCATGGAGCTGCTGGCATCTCTCTGAACCCCCAAGCAGTCCGCACAGCCAGGATGATAACACTTAACAGCAAAACACCCCCTGCTTAGAAGGGTTCTGGCTTCTGTTCCAGTTGACCTATAGTGAATCCTTGGAGATGGGTCTTGTTTTGGTTACGTGGTTTTCTGGCTGACCTTGGCCTGCAGTGGGGAGGTGCCTGTCTCCCTCCTGATCCCAGTCTCCTGCTAAGCACCTCTCCTTTGCTCTCTGCCATTTCTTCTGCGTCTCCCAGGAGCGGGAGTCCCTCAATGCCAGCATTGTGGATGCCATCAACCAGGCTTCTGACTGCTGGGGCATCCGGTGCCTACGCTACGAGATCAAGGACATCCACGTGCCCCCGCGCGTGAAGGAATCCATGCAGATGCAGGTTTGGTTCTCTGGGAGGGCAGTCAAGTAGGAGAGAACTGTCCCCTTCTAGACAGCATGTTTGTTTAGTGCCTAGAGCTGGCAGCAGTTGGCTTTCCTGCAGTGAAGGAAGCCCATTGGCACTTTGGCTGTGAATGTGCAGCTATTGAATAAGTAATTCCTGTCCTTATTTTGGCAGTGGTAGCCTGCGCCTGGTACACACAAGCCCTGACAGCTTTCTCTAAGGCTCTGTAGGAAGCAATCCTAGAGCTAATAGTCTCCCTTTGAGAAAAGGCAGGAGTTGGATCTCCACATTTGAAGGGAAGGAGGGACAAGTGGTGCAGTATGAGAAGCAGAGCCAGCCCTCAGCAGCATCACTCAGTGCTATGTTGCCGTGCTCTTCCTTTCTGCTAAACCAGGCTTTCCCAAGTGGGACTCTGGAGCGTGTCCTTGCTGTGCTTGCCACAGGAATGGGATTTCTGTAACACAGGTGGCATGTTGGAGTCTGACATGTGTTTGCAGGTGGAGGCAGAGCGACGGAAGCGAGCGACAGTGCTGGAATCGGAGGGGACACGGGAATCAGCGATCAATGTGGCTGAGGGGCAGAAGCAGGCCCAGATCTTGGCATCAGAAGCTGAGAAGACCGAACAAATCAACAAAGCTGCTGGTAGTGCCATGGGCTAGAAGATGTGGGACTTAAGGAATCTGGTAGCCCTCTGGAGCAAGTGATGATGCTCCAGAGGAGTAAAATGTTGCTTGTCTGTGGGCCAGGCTTCTGAGGCATGCTGATCCTTCCCGGCTGAGGCTCTCATGCTGAGCTTGGGCTCCTGCTGCTGCCCACAGCCCAGGCAGGCATGCAGAATGTGGCAGGAGCGTCACCATACTACTGATGCGAGGAAGAGGAGCAAATGATCCTGATTGGTTTCTTGAAATCATCCAGATTTGCTCCTTGCAAGTGCTCTGCAGCACTTCTGATGTGTGTGGTGCTGTCTTCATAGAATGGTTTTGTTTGGAAGAGCCCTTAAAGGTCATCCAGTTCCAATCCTTCTGTTGCGAGCAGGGACACCTTCCATTGGATCAGGTTCCTCAAAGCCTCATCCAACTTGGCCTTGAACACTCTGGGGCTGGGGTATCCATGACTTCTCACCGACCTCACAGGTAAACATTTCTTGCTAATGTCTAATTTAAATCTCTTCATTGCAGGAGAAGCCAATGCCATGTTGGTCAAGGCCAGGGCCAAGGCGGAGGCCATACAGCTCCTGGCAGCTGCCCTGGCACAGCAGGTGAGCAATGACGGCTCCTTAGGGTGTTGTGGGAGGTGGAACTGCAGTGCAGGTGACACCTGGCTTACTCCTGGGCATCTAGCATCAGTGAGCAAGGAGTTTTGCCATCTTGGGGGGCTGTAACCAGCTGTCACGGGATTGGCTCCTGGTGGTCCATGGCTGGTTGCCAAACCTCATCCCTCTCTCCCCAGCACGGCAGCGCTGCCGCATCTCTTTCTGTGGCAGAGCAGTACGTGAATGCCTTCTCCAAGCTTGCCAAAGATTCCAACACCCTCTTGCTGCCCGCAAATACCGGTGACGTCAGCAACATGGTTGCACAGGTCAGTGTGCCTGGAGGGTCCCTGTCTCTTGCCTCAGCGAGGTGAAGGGGACAGCTTGGTGGAATCAGTCTCCTCATCCCTCAAGGCTCTTGTTGTTCCTTCCAGGCCCTGGGAATCTACACCACGCTGACCAAGCCTCAAGGGAAGCCCCAGGAGGACCTGCCCCAGGCACAGGAGGAGTCCCAGCCTCCCGCTACTGAGGTGCTGCAGGCAGAGCAAGCCAGCTCCAGCTAGCGGAACCCACTGGGCTGTGCCAGCAGTCCTGTCCTGTCCCCCTGCCCGCCCGAGACGCTCTTCCCCTTCCCACGGTCCTTGTTTTATATTTGGATCTGAATCAAGTAATAAATCATACTGGTGCCGCTGCCGCACCTCCCTTGGTCTGCGGGAGCCTGACCCGTGATCCTGCCGACTTCCGCCAAGGTGGGGACGCCCTGCCGCGGCGCTGGTCCGAAAGGAGAACCGGGAATCCCTTTTCCCGGTGTTCCCTGTGAGGGCTTACGCACTGCCCTCGCTCCCCGCTTCCCTCCGGGGGCGCTGCCGGGGAGAGGGCGGCCCCGAGCCAACAGGGGGCGCTGGCGTCTCCGCCGCGCCCGGCCTAGCGCTTTGCGCAGCGCTTCCGGGTCCGGCCGCGCTTCCGGGTCCGCAGGTGCGAGGGGGAAGGCGTGGGTGTGAGAGGTGGGGGGCAGGTAGGGAGGAACCGAGGGGAGATGGGGGTAGGGGCAAGGGGTTGGGGGGCAGGTGTGGATCTGAGGGCGCTGAGAGAATGGGGGAAGCAAGGGGGTGGGGGGGGACAGTGGGGTTGGAGGGCAGATGTGGGGTAACCGAGAGGGTGGGGGGCGGATAGGGGGGTAATGAGATGGGGGGTGGGACTGAGGGCTTGGAGGGCAAAACGAGGGAAAACCGAGGGGGGTGCGGATTGGGGGAGGGGTGGGGGGCAAGGGGTTGGGGCGCAGGTGTGGATATGAGGGGACCGGGAGCGGGGGGTTGAGGGGATGGGGGGGACCAGTGGGGATGAGGGGGAGTGGATAGTGGGGCAAGGAGATGGAGGGGGGGATGGGGCAAAGGACTGGGGGACAGGCATTGATCTGGGGTGGGATGAGAGCATGGGTGTGTGAGGTGATTGGAGGGGGGACAACAGTGGAGTTTGGGGGCAACTTGGGAAGGATGAGGAGTTGGAGGTTGGCAACAGATTTAGGGGCAGATTAAGAGGTGGGGGAGGAAGCAAGGGAGTTGTGGTGCAGATGGTGGGGGGGGGGGCAAGGGGCTGGAGGGGGATTGGAAGGGATGAGGGAGGCAAGGGATGAAGTCAGGTTGAGAGGATGGGAGGAGGTGAGGGGTTGGAGGCCAGGCATGGATGTGAGGGGGTTGGGAAGGGAACCAATGGGCTAGGGGGCAGATTGGTTGGTGAGGGGCTACAGGGGGGGCAGGTGGAGACATGAGAGGTGTCAAGGGCTGGGGGCAGCCAGGGAGGAGAGAGCAAGGAGTTGAGGCGAGTGTGGGAACGAAGGGGCTGCAGGGTGGACGGGGCTGATAACAGGGAAGCTGAGGGTTCATTGGGTGAGGGGAGTGTAGGGGAGAGGGTGGGATGGAGTGAGGGGAGCCAAGTGGCTGGTGGGGAGGTTAGGTGAGGGGAGCTGAGTAGTGGTGGGGGAGGTGAAGATTTGGAGGTGGAAGGTGGGGGCATAGGGAAGCTGAGGGGGTGGGGGAAGATGAAGAACTTGAGCTGGAGGGCAGGCAGAGGGGTGAGAAGTGGCAAGAGATGCTGGGGATGTATGTAGGTGGGGGAGCCAAGACATTAGGAGGGCAATTAGAGGTGGCTGGGGGGCCAGCAGAGGTGACTGGGTGCTGGGGTGCTGCATGGTGGCTGGGGGTGGGATGTGGGTGACCAGTGGCCACAGGAGTGTAAGGGGGTGGGTTAGAGGAGGGTAAGAGTGGCTGGAGTGCCAAGGAGGGTCCTGGAATAGAGCTGGGAGGTCAGAGGGTGGGTGATGGCGTACCAGGAGGTGCAGCATGCAGGGTGGTGACCAGGGCAGAGGGTGGACTGGGCAGTCGGGTCAAGGCAGTGCAGGTGGGTGTGAGGGGAGCTGGGGCATAGGGTAGTGGCCCGGCATGGTTGCTGGCAGGGCCCTGGAGGCTGAGCCTGCCTGTGCTTCCCCGTAGGATGCAGCGATGGCCAGTGCTACTCTTTCTGGCCTGGGTCTGCTTTCTCTTTTTCACTGGTATTGGGCTCTTCATGAGTGGATTCCTGCTCACCCGGATTGAGCTTACCAGCAACAGCTCCTGCTCAGACCCACTTGTGCCACCGCCCTGGGAGAGGCAGAGCCTCCCACCAGGCTCCTGTTGGGCACCCCAGCGTTTCTCCAAAGCTGTGCTTGTCATCATCGATGCTCTCCGTTTTGAGTTTGCCCACTTTAACCCAGCCAAGGCCAGCCCACTGCCCTACGAGAACAAGCTGAGTTTCCTGCACCAACTCGCAACCTCCCAGCCCCGCCATGCCCGCCTCTACCGCTTCCGAGCGGATCCCCCCACTGCCACCATGCAGCGCATCAAGGGCCTCACCACTGGCTCACTGCCCACCTTCATCGATGTGGGGAGCAACTTTGCCACCTATGCAATCCAGGAGGACAACCTGCTGGCACAGCTGGTGCAGAACGGTGGGTGGATGAGGGCAGTGTCGCACTGGGTACAGGGCACTTACAAAACACTGGTCAGTGCTCATGTGGGGCCTTTACCCCTTTCTCCCAGGGAAGGGAACCGCTTACAACTATCGCCTTGTCAGCTGATTCTTTTGTGTTACTCAGAGAATAGTTACCTTGGGCAGAGCTGTCATGCAGGCAGGGCTTCTTTGTCTCATATTGGGAATAAGGAGCTAGTACCATGGTTTCATCACCTTTGTTATCTTCAGATAGTGAGAAAGCAGATGAAAAGGGCAGTACTGCTATTGAGTCTCACAAGGTCACCAGCAGGAATGGCTGTATGAAGCCAAGGGCAGTCTGTCCTGCTGTGTTTGCATTCAAGTGAGAAGCAGGACAAGGGAATTGCTGGTGCCAGGGGTGCTGTGGGGCTGTTACACTGGCAGCAAGTCTGCCCAGCCACTGCCTGTGCTTACTAGGCTGTGACCTCATGACGTTTTCTGTGTCCTTGGTGCTGGAGGGTGTGCTTAGTGCAGCTATAAAGGGCTTGTTAGAGTGGGGTGGTGGAGTAGAGTGAAGGGGATAGGATGCAGCCTTGTGTTATCCTTCTAGGTTTCCTTCTAGGCTCAGAGCAGCACAAATACCCATGCCTGGGACAAGGCAACGTGCTGGGCTGTCTGCTCCCTCTGTGTGCTGGTGATGTGGACAAATGCATTAACTTGTAGAATCATGGAATGGTTTGGGTTGGAAAGGACCTTGCAATGACCCTGCCATGGGCAGGGACACCTCCCACTTTACTGGGTTCATCAAAGCCCTGTCCAGCTTGGCTTTGAATGCCAGGGTTGGGGAATTCATGGTAACCTGTGCTAGTGCCTCACCACCCTCACAGGAGAACATTTCTTCCTAAAATCTAATTAGATTCCGGTGTCTTTCAGCTTAAAACTGTGCTCCTTCACCCTATCCCTGCAATCCTTGATCAAGAGCCCCTCCCCAGCTTTCCCTGTAGCCCCTTTCAGTATTGGAAGCTGCTCTTAAGGTCTCTCTGGAGCCTTTTGTTCTCCAGGCTGAACAACTCCAACTTTCTTTTCCAAGGTTAAAAACACCAGCAGGCTCAGAGGAAATTTGCAGGCTGGAGTGACCCTACAGAAACACAGAGGGCTGGCTCGCGGCAGGCAGGGCAAGCAGAGCAAGTGCAGTGGGAAACATCAGTGCTTTTGCCTGCTCTTTCCTGCATATGAAACCCTTCCACCATCATGTTTAAAACTGGAGGCCAGGACTCCCAGCTTCTGCTCAATGCCTGTCAGCAGCCGCTATGGCCTCATTTCTCACAGCAGGGTCACCGACTTTCAGTGAGGGTTTTCACCTTGGTGCTGCACCTTCCAGTGAGCTGGGGTGTGTGAGTGGGTACCTGCCTGCTTTCTGACACATTCAGCCCATTAGTCTTCCACAGATGCACTGCTAAACCCGGAGGTTGTGCGGGTGGATTTGGTGTGGAGGACACTTCAAGCCTGAGGAGCAGGGCTGGTCACTCCCCATATCCAAACTCATGTACAGCCAGATGGTTGTTTTAATTTTACGTCACGTTTGAGTGTGGGTTGGAGAGGATCCAGTGCTCCAGACACTGATCTGGATCTGCCTAGGCTCTTTGCAGTAGTGTGGGTAACAGCATAATGTGGATGGGCTCTCTGATCTCATTAACCCCTTTCTTGCGGCCTCAGGAAGGAGAGTGGTCTTCATGGGCGACGACACTTGGGAAGGGCTCTTCCCGAACAAGTTTTTCCGCTCATACTTCTTCCCGTCTTTTAACGTGAAGGATCTTCACACTGTGGATGATGGGATCCTGCAGCACCTCTATCCAACTGGTAAGTAGCTCTTCCTGCAGGCTCTGGGGAACCCTTTACATCCTGCTGCAGATTTGGGGTAAGACTGAGTTTTTCCTGTTTGTGGGCATCACTAGACCTTCACACCCTGCTGCCCAGGGATTACAGTGCTCTCAGTGGATTTCCACAGATAAGCCAGGTTTTGCGGCACTTTTTTCTTTTTTTAAAAAAAAGCATAGCCTGATGAGACAGCGTTAGACTTCCCCATCTACCATGGAAATACACTGACAGGATGGAGCAGGAGGAGCTGTGTGAATTTGACATGTGGGGCAGGTGCACAGTGCTCTAGGATTGGCTAGATGGATTTATGAATTTCAGATGATTTCAGACTCCTCCAGGAGGTCCCAGGACCAAGGAGGATGTTCTTTGCTGTATCTAAGTAAATGAAGGTTGCAGTGGCCTTTCACAGGGAAGTTCTTATGCCTTGTGAGGGTGCTGCAGTTCATCATTTAACTCCAAATATGTTGATTTTCATGTGTTGAGACTCTGAAGCAGAGGAGAGAGGCTGAGATAACTCTCTAGGTAGGAACAGCATCCATGTGTAGTGCCCATGTCCTAGGTAGGAAGCAAAGGGACACGTTGGTGCATCTGATCTGAAATAACTCCAGGGAAGGACTGGAGCTCAGGGTTCTTTTCCCAAGCATCCCTGTGCTTTAATTCTGTTTATGGATAATTTGAGGTAAGGTTATTTCAAGGTGACTTGGGTGACATTGGGCCATTCTTCTCCTGAGGGGTGCTGGATGAAAACCATAGATACTGCAGCACTTGCCAGGTATTGAGCGCTCTGTGGCATTGCACCCAGGCACCCACAGACCAAGACTGTGCCTGTGTTAAAACCCACATCAGTCTGTGTGAGAGCTGGGAGGGGTGATAGCAGGAGGGGAAGAAATGGCTCCTTCCAGAAGCTGCCAGAAAGCTCTGGCAGAAGGATCCACGCATAGAGCCCATGCCTGAATCCCAGGCCGGTGCGTGATGAGTCTGCTCTTGTTGTGCAGTGGACAGTGGTGAATGGGACGTGCTGATTGCTCATTTCCTCGGCGTGGACCACTGTGGGCACAAACATGGACCTGACCATCCTGAAATGGCCAAGAAGCTCACCCAGATGAACGAGATGCTCAGGTGACTAGTGCAGCAGTGGGGGGTTGCCCCTGGCCTTTTCCTTCAGCCAGGCTGGTGGGGTCTTTCCAAGGCATTTACAGATGCAGAGAGCAGTAGGGAATGCTTACTGTGCGTGTTGATATGGGAAACGGCTTTTGCTAGGAGCTACTCGACCCCACCTGTGGATTGATCTTGGTTGTGTGGACGCACGTCCACTAGAGGTTTGGTTTCAGCAGTAAGGATGTCTGGGTCTTGGAGCTGTAGTTCTCAACAAGGTGATGATGCAGCTGGAGTACTGCTGAACCTCAGTCTCCCCATCTTTAACACTGAGGAGATTATCACATGGAGGTTTGGGAAGTACTTGGAGAACCCTGTCTAGGGCATGCAGCATTTGTGGCACAGGCCCCTGAGTTGGGTCTTTGGGTCAGAGGGCAGAATGGGATCCTGAAATCCTGATCATACATCTGTACCTCAGCCCAAAATGCTGCAGCTTTTGACTCTTAGAATTGCTTTATTTGTTGCTGCTGGACAGCATGCCCAGCTGCATTGGTGAGTGCAGTGTGTATTGTGTCATACTTACTGCAGTTTTTAAGGAACAAATCCCTTCTTATTTCCTTGAAAGAAGAGGATTTCTCACATAGCATAATACAACATTCAAGACCCAAACAGAAGGAGCCTAAAATTTCTTCCTGTTGGGAACCTTTCTTCTGAATTCTATTTTATCAAGATCCCTGAGGAACAGCCACTGCTCACTTAGGATCTGAGCAAGATCAGTCCACTGTGTCTCAGGGCACTGAATTTTCAGTTCAGTTTCCAAGCATCCAATCCCCTGGTCCCTGGCTCAGTTGTTACAGCTTTGCATTAGTACCTGGTTTTGCTCAGATCCTCTTGTAGACTTCACTTCTGTGGTGCTGGCAGGCTTGGTGGAGATGTGTCCTCTCCCACCTGGGCTACCTGGGAACCCTGTCCAGGTAGGGGTTGACCTTCCTTATCCTGATGACAGGTCCTTGGTTGATCACCTGGGGAATGACACCCTTCTTCTGGTGGCTGGGGACCATGGCATGACAGAGACAGGAGACCATGGCGGCGACAGTGAGAAGGAAGTGAATGCAGCACTGTTTGTGTACAGCAAAACATCCCTCTTTGGCACAGACCCTCCAGAGGTGAGAAGAAGCTGATCCTTAGCTGCCAGTCACTGCCTGAGCTGGTATCTTGGGTGAAAACTGTATCCTAGGGTTACAGGGAGTAATGGTTTGATTAGGACTGTTTAGATTAAGAGGGATGGAGTCTGGCACCTCTCCTAAGACAAAAATGGAAAGGCTGACAGAAGATGCAGGGAACTGAAGTGTTTGTGACCCATGTTGGAGCACTTCCAGCTATGAGGGCTTTGTGAGTGGGGCTGGATGAGACAGCCAGGGAGACCCGAGGACTGGCAGCTCCCACCAGGCATCCTCCCCTCCTCAGGGTGCTAAGGGAGAACTGAGCTCTCCCTCTGTCTTCCCCTGTGTTTTTTCCCCCTCCTGGCTTCCCCAGGTTCCCCTCTGAACAGGGATGCCTTCCCCAGTGTCTTCTAGCCTGAGTGAAAAGCCATGCTCCCATGTTCTTTCCAAATTTTCAATTCCTCCTCTCTCTCTCCAGGAGCCTGAGGCTGTTCCACAGGTGAACCTGGTGCCAACCGTGGCCCTGCTGTTGGGCGTGCCCATCCCCTACAGTAGCATCGGGGAGGTGATGCCTGAGCTCTTCTCCGGGGACGGCAGCGCTGTATCTGCAGCCTTGCAGCAGCTCTCAGTTTATCACATTAACGCCAAGCAGGTATGGCCTACGGAGGCCCCTACAATGAGCTGGAGAGGAGAAGGGTTGGCTTGTTAAGCACGTACCTCCTCTGTTTGGTAGATGTAGGGTAGTGACCTGGTGTTATAAAATCATAGAATGGTTTGGGTTGGAAGGGATACTAGAAGCCCATCAAATTCCATCCCCTGCCCTGGGCAGGGACACCTCCCACCAGACCAGGCTACTCATGGCCCCATCCAACCTGCGCTTGAATACCTCCAGGGATGGGGCATCAACAGCTTCCCTGGGCAACCTGTGCCAGTGCCTCACCACCCTCATTGGGAAGAATTTCTTCCCAATGTCTAATCTAAGTCTTTTACCTTCCAATTTAAAGCCATTTCCCCTTGTCCTGTCACTCCATGCCCTTATAAAAGCCCCTCTGCAGCTTTCCTGTAGCCCCTTCAGGTACTGGAAGCTGCTCTAAGGTCTCCCTGGAGCCTTCTCCAGGCTGAACAGCCCAAACTCTCTCAGCCTGTCCTCATAGCAGTTATCTTTGTGGGGAACTTGTTATGGAGAGTTATCTACTTGCAGTGTTTGATCCAGTAAAAGGTGGCACCATTTTCCCAAAAGAGAAATTGGAGATCACTGTTTCGTACTTGTTGATGAGTGTTGTGGTTTGGAAAAGAGCCGCCTTATTTCCCTTCAGGAGTAAGGCTGGTCCCAGATGGTCAGAGGTGGATTTGGTTACTGGAGAGGCTGGTTCCTCAAGGCTGAAGGTGACTAGGGACAGGTTTTGGTGCTGGTGATTCAGGAGTACAAGTGGATGTTTAGATGTTGCTTAAGTTTTGGAGGAGAAACAGGGCATACTAAAAAGCTCTTCTAGATCAGTAACAGAAAGAAAACAGTAACAAAAGGCTAAGTAGAAGAAACACCATGTACCAAGGTGACAGTAATGTGGAACACAGAAATAACCATTTACCCCAAGCCCAAGTAAATGCAGAATGCCAGCAGCTGACAGACAAAAATTTAAATGAAAGTTACTGTACTAGGCATTAAAGAGGCCTGGGTAGTGCAGCAGGCTGTGTACCAGGGCAAGCCAGAGCCTCAATGGAGGATGTGATGGTCATCTGCTGTGGCACCTGGTGTGCCAGATTTGCCACGTTTTACAAGGCTGGTGACCTAGCTAAGTGCTGGTGTGCCTTTTAGGCACTGTTTTCTTGCTAGGAACACAGGAATAACTCCTCCAGCCCTTAGCCAGCTCCCTGATGTACACCTGGGGGTCTCAAGGGAGGCAAACCAAAGCAGCTCCTGTTTTGGGCCCAGCTGCCTGGAAGCAACCTGCAATGTGCCAGTTGGACACCACTGGGGCAAGTCAGAGAGGAGCTGGAGAGTTTAGGGTTGCTGAAGGGAAAGCAAAAGCATTCAGGCTCCTGGCTGCATATAGAGCAGCAGAGTGCTTTGTCATTTGAAGATGATGGTGTACATTACTGTCTGTTAATCACTGAGGATATCAATCATCATCTGCTAGGAATTAGCATTACACAGTCCTGCCTAAGTATCTCTGCCTGAGAAGGTTTCTGACTTGATCACATTGATTTGGAAGAAGATACTGCATACCAGGGAGGTCGTGCTGGCCTGTGAGAGCACTGGTATGTGTGCTTGGCATTCGTGGGCAGGGCCCCGCAGGCTGATCCTGCCTGCACTCTGAGGCGACTGGAAGGTGTGTGAAGAATCAGGCTTGAGCAGATCTACACTGCTGAGCATCTGGGCTTTTGTACAGTGCCCTGTCTGGGTAAAGCCCTTGTAAGACTTTTTTTTTATGGCTTTGGAATCATAGCTGCCTCTGTTCCTGTTCTCTTGAAGCAGGAAGCAGAATGAGTTGTACTTAGCCTGACTCATGGATTAGTGTGTCTGTACTGAAGAAGCAGTTCGATCTGATCCACTATAAGATTGTTAATTTGATGTCTGTCCTCAGCCAAACAATTAAAAGTTGACATCAGGTGCAGATTAATACCTAGCCATGTCTTGAAGTTCTGGTGGATTTTTACTTCTTGCTACCCGGGACTTTTCATAAAGGCCCATTTGTGATGCACAGCTTTACCTGAGGTGCAGAGATGGAGAACTGAGAGGACTCCATGTGGCTGTCGGGGTAGAGGTGTCACCTGAGAGTAATGTCACTTCGGCAAAAGGATTGTGTTTCCTGCCAGTTGCATGATGAATTTGGGTGACAAGTTCTGGCTGGGGACAGGTCTGTCCTGGCAGGGGTTGGCAGGCTGGGGCTATTTCCATTCTGAAGGGGCTGAGCGAGGAAGATGGTAGTGAATCCCAGTCCCAGTGGTCCTAGTGCTGCTGTCTGACCCTGTGTCCCCTCTCCTGCAGGTGGACCGCTTCCTACACTCCTACTCGCTAGTGGCTCAGGACCTGCCAGCGGAGCAGCTGCAGCGCCTGCAGGAGCTCTTCTCCCGTGCCATGGAGGAGCACTCTCAGTTCTTGGCCCGGGTGCAGGGGACAACTCTGGTGCCTCCAGAGATGGAATCCCAGTTGGGAAGCCTCATCAGTCGCTTCCAGCTCTACCTACGGGAGGCACGGGCTGTGTGCACCCAGTCCTGGGCCCGCTTCCGTCCTCTGCGTATGATGGGAGGCTGCACCCTCATTGCCACTTCCTGCTTGCTCTGTTACGTGGAAGCAGACTCCTTCTATCAGATCTGCCTCCTGTACCCACTGCTTTGGGGCTTGCTGGTGGCTGTTCTACTTGTATTGGCCCGCGCCTTTACCCAGGAGGGGCCGGATCTTCTCCTGGTGTCATCATGGGCAGCTGCAGCTTCTCAGCTGTTTTTTTTCTGGCACTGGTGGGGACGGCATCCCAAGCAAGCCCGTTTGGCAGGCAGTCAGCCACCTTTGGCCAGCGTTGACCTGAGGCAGAGGATACGAGCATGGCTGGGGCTGGCCTTCCCCATGGGCATTCTCCTCTTCCGCTGTGGAGCTATGTTCTCTGATAGCTTTGTGGTGGCTGAGGCCCGGGTGGCCCCATTCCTGCTGGCCTCGCTGGTGATGTTGCTAGTAGGGAAGCTCCACTGGGATGGTCACCTGACTGTGTCAGAAGGCCCCAAGCAGCAGTTCGTTGGCTTTTCTTCCTATCGGAAAGAGGTCTGGTACCTGCTATGCTCCGTGGCTGTGCTCCTGGTCTGTGTTCGCCTCTCTGGTTTCTTCCACCAGTGTCGTGAAGAAATCCCTCAGTGCCGGCCCTCTCTTTTCCTCTCCCCACTTGCCAGCCTGAGAAACACACAAGCCAAGAACCTCTTCTACCTCCTGTGTGTGGCCTTGCTGGCTGGGCTGGTCTACGCAGTGCGGAGCTGGCTGCGACACTATGGCAACCTGAACAGCTCAGACCCCCTCGTGCTCTTTGTGCGCTGGGGTTTCCCCCTGGTTGTCCTCTGCATCGCCTGCTACTGGGCTGTTGCCTCCAGCGCCGATGACTGTCTTGGCAAGCTGCAGGAGCTGCTGCAAGTGGCAGTTGTTGCCTTTCCGTGGGCTGTCTATGGGCTGGCGTCTGTGGGGCTGCTGCTCCTGCTGTGCAATCCCATGACGGTGTTAGCGAAAAAGACCTGGGAGTCGGAGGAGTCCATCGTCACTCCCTACCTGGGCGCTCCCAGCTCTGAAGTGGACTTGCTCCATGTCATCCCTCAAATCTACAAGAGAATGCAGGCATCTCAGAAGAGCCGCCTGGAGCGTGGCAGCTGCAGAGCCACCGTCGCAGCATACGGGCTGGGTAGCGTGTACTCTGCAGCCCTGGTCATAGCACTCACCCTTCTGGGCTTCCTCTTGATGCTTCTGCATAGCGAGCGGCTGAGTCTCGCCTTCCTGCTCCTCTTCCTGGAGGCCTTCGTGCTGCTACACATCCACACGTGTGCCAGAGGCCTTGCTGGAGATGCTGGTGAGTCAGGGTTCAGCAGTGCATCTTCTGGAAGTGTGACCTGGACCTTGTCTGCAGTGACCTTGTCTTATTTCCAGTGGGAGCAGCAGGGTCCAGCTCTTAGTAGATGGTGGTGCACTGATCCTCAGAGGATCCTCCCAGCTTTTTTAGAGCTGCTTAAATCTTTTAACAGAAGGGAGGTGGAGGAGAAGGAGGAGGAGTCTCGTGTGTCAGTGGAGGAGACTTCACACACTTGCCTTGTCCCCAGGGTGCAAGCAGCCACCAAACCCAACTGATGCTGACAGGGTCCAGTAGCAGAGCTTGTGGGAGAAGGAACACCTGGCCCCTTGCTCTGTCTGTCGTAGGAGCCAGGCTGGTTTCTGTCTCAAAAGAGCATGGAAATGGGACGGAGGAGTAGTCAATAGGATTTTTTTGATTGTGGATCTGTCTTGTTCCTCAATGCTGATCTCTGTTTCCTTCTCTTTTATTTTTTCTGTCTCTCAGAACCTTTTTCAGTGCCCTGGTATGCAGTCATCTCCTGGCTCCTTGCCGCTTCCCAGTTCTTCTATTCCACAGGCCACCAGCCCATCTTCCCAGCCATCCACTGGAATGCAGCTTTTGTGGGCTTTAACTTTGACCACAGCACAAATCTCCTGCCTGCTGTCCTGGTGGGCGCCAACACCTTTGCATCCCATATCCTTTTTGCAGGTAAATCAAATTCTTCCTAGGCTGTCAAGCCTGTGTGGGCACAGCTCACTGCTTTGCCTTCTCTGGAGGCCTGCAGGCTGAGCCTGGGGCTGTGAAGGCTCCGGCACCATTTGAACAGCAGCATCCTTGCTGTCCCCTTCTGGGGCTGCAGAGCTGTCTGTGGCCTGCAGCCTCCATGCTGTTGTGCCTGACAGGCAAACTGGAGCTGGGGTTTATGCTTCCTGCATGTCCAGGGCATGATGGCAGAGCCTAGACTGCTCCTCACCTCCTGGGCTCCAGTAATTTCATGTGCCTTTGTCCTTGAGGTAGTCGGCTGCCCTCTGCTCCTGCTTTGGCCCTTTCTGTGTGAGATGCCCAGCTTGCAGAGGAAGAAACCCAAGAAGGAGCCCCGAGAGGAGCTGCAGGAGGTGGAGGAACACATGATGGAGATGAGGCTGCGGGAATCCCCAGAGAAGTTTTCCAGTGCTCTGTTGCAGTTGGGGCTGAAGTACCTCTTTGTCCTTGGAACACAGGTGCGGGCAGAGGCAAGGTGAACTGGGGAAAAGGAGGTCCAAGAGGAAAATGGGTTGCTGTGAGAACCATGGGGAACCCTAATGAGAGAAAGGAGGCAGACCACAGGGCACAGGGGTGAGTTGTCTGGTTGCAAGTGGAAGAGCAACTGCAGAGGTCCTCTTCACAATGATGGTGCCAAGGCACTGGCACAGGTCGCCCAGGGAAGTTGTGGCTGCCCCATCCCTGCTGGTGTTCAAGGCCAGGTTGGATGGGGTCTTGCGCAGCCTGGTCTGGTGGGAGGTGTCCCTGCCTATGGCTGAGGGTTTGGAACGAGGTGATCTTTAAGGTTCCTTCCAACCCAAACAATTCTATGAGCCATACCATTTGTTCTGTGCTTTGGGAAGGGTTCTAGTATGGAAGACACGATGTGTATTAGGCTGTTTTTCATATCCCTTGGCCCAGAGTGGTGTCTGTTGAGAAGCTACAGGGTTGTAATCCTGCTCGCCCTCTTCCCAACTGTGCCTGTCCTTACTGTGTCAGCTCTGGTTTTCATCTCCTGTGCTGTGCTGAGAAGGGGAGCTAAACACCGGGGAATGAACCCTGCGAAATAAAAAGTGAATAGCTTTCTGGAGTTTAGACTTTAAATCATTTTACTGTGTGGTTGGACCAGAGATTGTGCAAGGGAGTCAGGAGGCTCTGCAGCAGGGAATTGGGAGTGCCCCTTTCCATGAAATGCCAGGTGAGGATAGCTACAGCATAAGCTCTACCTCATGTCGCCACAGCCTGGCCCTTTTCTTGGAGGGCCTGGCTGTGCCCCGGCTGTTAGCATTTGCTCACATGAGGAAACAATGGAAGGGAATCTTATTTGGAATGCTTATTTCTGGTGTGCGCTGTACCAGCCTCTCAGGTGCGTGCAGTTTAGTACCACCTTTGGTGTAAACCCAGTATCCTCTATGTCCAGAGCCACTTGTAACTTGTTTTTCCTGATCTCCCCTACAGCTTCTGGCCTGTGTTTGTGCAGCTATGATCCTCAGGAGGCACCTCATGGTCTGGAAAGTCTTTGCCCCAAAGTAAGTCTTAGGAGTTGCTCTAGAGCTGGGTTAGGGCTCGTATTCCTGACGTCTTGACTGGAGTTCGTAGATGGTGATGTTGGAAGAGACTGTGATGTATTTTCTGACTTCTTACCTACCAGAGGCTTTAGGACTGTCCTTGACTAATTCCTGCTTCAGTTTTTGAAGATGGGCCTGAGCTAGAGCCTAGAAATTTCTCCTAATCTTGATTTCCAAGGACATGTGGAGCCCGCCTGGAAGCTAAGAATATTCAGGTGGAAAGCCAAAGACAGGGATACCAGACCAGAAATGCTAAACACAAAAATGATAAACAAGCAGACCTTTGGGCTTGAAGTGTGGGGTGGTGTTTAGAGGGTATTTTACCACAAGGGGGCTTTTGGCAAAATCATCATTAAAAAACCTAGACTCTCAAATACTCTCTGAAATCACAGAAATCTTAGAAATATATACGATCATAGGAGTCCCAGACTCTAATACTGAGGAGCCCGTAGGACAAAACCATCATGAAGGCCTAAAATCTTGGAAAACAAGTGTTTACTGAAGTTATTACCATGAGAAAAGGAGACAAATGATAAGTAGTGATTGATCAGAAGCTAATAGTAACCGCTTGTAAAAGCAATCAGTACTCTAAGAGAATAAATACAGTGATTAAGAGAAATGTATCACCAATTGCTTCAACATCATCCAGATCCGCAGTTGCTGGGTGCGGCCTTTCCCTTTTTTTGCAGCATGGACTTGGAGAGGCATTTGAGAAATCACACAGTGCATCTACCTGCGACTGAGGTCTCCCCACCCTTGCTGTGAGGTGCTTATCCTTAACACCATTGAACAAACAAATGACATCACCTCAAAAAGCAGAGTCTGGCCCCAGCTCTTTACTGCCCTCCACCTCTTGCTAGAATGCAACAAATGTCCCAAAAGGGGAGAGGAAGTAAACAGATAGTCTTTAAGCTAAGGGGCTGTAGAAACACAACATTGCTGTCCAGCTCCTCTCTCTCACGCACAGCAAAATTCTACTGATAATGATAACACTTTCTCACACTCTCGTGTATTAGCAATAGCACAGTACAACTCTTGATGATAGTGATGTGAAAAGTTACAGATAGAGCAATGCACACAGCAATGTAAAAACAAATCATCCGTGGATCATCCATGTCAATTCAGGCCTGTCCATCAGACTCTGTCACTTCAGAGGGATTTGTAATTCCACCTGGGTGTTGTCCTAAATGGCTTCTAAAGCAGAGATGTGCTTGGCTTCCAGGCTGCAGGCAGCAACTGTTAGGGAGTGAATGTAATTCAGGTTTTAGGATCGGGGTTGCTACCAGCCTCTGACTGCCAGGAAAATCAGCCTGCTGGGAGCAAGGGCAGCAGCCTGTCCTTGCAGGTGTGCTGGCTGTGGTGTCCTTACTGCTTCTGTTGTGCCTCCAGGTTCCTTTTTGAGTCGCTGGGCTTCGTGGTGAGCAGCATCTGTCTCCTGCTGGGGATCTCCCTGGTGATGCGTGTGGACTGTGCCGTCAGCACGTGGTTCAGCCAGCTCCAACTCAGGTAGCATCAGAGATGTGGGGAACCCGACCTGCTCATCGGCTGAGGCTGTGGTTGTCTCCCTGCCTACCTGGGGCTGGGAGGGATACACGAGCCACCAGCAATGAGTGCCTGCCGTCAGCAGTCAGTGGTTATCTCCAGCTCCCTGCCTTAGCGCTGCATGAACGGGCCGGAGCCAACTGTTCCCCGCTCATTGCAGTGGTGTTTCTCAGCAGCGGAGGTCACAGCTCTTGTGGGATGTTTGCTGGCAGTGGAACTCTGCTGCCAGATCCCAAGAAGGAAGAGTCCCGAAGCGCTCCTCTGGAGAAACACCACCCAGGAGTCTTGCTGCTACTTTCCTGACAACTGTCTCCACTGTGTGGCTCATTGGATTTGGCAGCCAGCAAGGTTTCACCTTGCCTGTGCAGAGACATTGACTGATGGGAAGGGGCTTGGAGAGGAAGAGAAGAGGGAAGGTTCTGCAGCTACCACTTTTCTTCATGTACCTGGTTGTCATTCTGGAATCAAAGCACACATGGTTACACATACAGGTTGTTCCGAGGGTCTTGGTGGCAGCTGCTCCTCTTTAAAGTCAGTTGGTTGCCCTGTAGTGAGGCCTCTCCTGCTTTACACTCAATCCCATCTTCCTGGTCTTCCTCAGCCATGGAAGGGGAGCAGGGAACGCTCTGGGCTGCCTTGGACAGCCTGAAGCAGGCTTAGTTTTTTTGAGCAGTGGTAGCAAAGAGAACTGTGTCTATGACCAAGAAGCATTCCACTCACAGTCTTGGCCTGTCTGTATGCTCTTGGGCTGGGCTGTAGCTGCCAGGGCTCCTGATTTTTTCCTGAGAGTAAATGGTTGAGTTGCAGCAGAATTTAGTGACAGAGCATTGGCTCATTCTCTTACTGGATCTGGTCAGGAGGGAAGGGGAGTCTGGAGTGGCTGTTGCAGCTGCAGGAGCAGCCTTCGTGTGAGCTTCAGTGTCTGGAAACAGCTGCTTGAAAGCCCTGAGTGGGCAACAAATGCAGGAGGTGGCTTAACCCATTGATGTCTGTGTTTGTGGTGGGGTTATGTCACTTTGAAGGGTTCCCAGGCACTGAGCTGAAAGCATTTGTGATCCCATACTTCGTACTTATTTTGGTCTTGACCTCTGTGTTCTGCTTGGGGCTTTGTGCTGCAAGGTTGCTACCCCAGACCTGCCCTTGACTGCTCGCAGCAGTGAGATATATTTATTCCTTCATGGGCAGAGATAGAGAGCAGCAACCATGGTGCCTGGATACATCCCAGCTAGATTCCCACTGCAGTTTCAGTGGGAGCTGGGATTCTTCACTGCCCTGAACCACTATGTGGCATTACTTGGTGCTATGAAACCTTTAATTTCTTTCCCTTCTGGAGAGAGGGAGCTGAGGACTGCTTGCCTGGGATTCCTGTGTTGATTTTTGTTCTGATCCCATTTTATCTCGTGCACCATGACTGGCCCTGTTTGAGTTCCTCACTACCAACTGCTAGCATAACTCCAAGACTCTTATTCTCCTCCTCTGTGCTATCAAGCCCTGGGGGAAGTGTCTTATCACCTCTGTCATCATTTCAGTCCTTGCTATTATCTCAAAGTGTTCCGTGACTGTAGAAAATGTTTTTTTGAGGGCAGTTTTAGTTTTGTGTTTTACCCTTGGAAGATGTTTGCTTAGGTGTCAGGGTGCTATTGCAGGAAGGCTTAAACTGCTTGTAGTTTTGGATTTCCATTGCCGAGTCTGCTTACCTGCTGGCTGTGCTTAGCCTTGCATCCTCCCTTCTCTGTGAGCCTGTCCTGCTTAATTTTGCCCCACACAACCAGGGATGGGGTTGAGACTAGTACGACTCTCTAGGCTGCCCTACTACCTGGGCTCACACACACCAGTGCTGGTGCAAGGTGGGAGGTAGCAGCATGCAGCAGGGCAAGCTGGAGTGGGAATGCATCAACATACAGTTAGATGGGCTTAAGCGGTCCCACACATGAAAACAGGTGATTTGCTGTACACTATGACTCCTTCGTGGCTGTATGGATCTCTGCTGGGGGGACCCACCTCTGGTGAGTATTCAGTTGAGGTGAGGTTAGTCTAGGTAACACGTCACTAAATCTCAGGACTGGAGCACAAATTGGTTTTATTGTAATCTCGTAACCTGGTTGAGAGCTTGTTGCCTGATTGTAGTTGTGCTGGCAAAAGCCCTTGTGGCTCCTAATGTTGTAGTACTCCCACCTCTGACATCCCTGTAGCTGCCACCAAGGCCCCGTGGCTTTTTTTCTTTCCCACCTGCAGGACTGGTTCCTTTCAGTGCCTGCCATCATGCTGCTGAACCTTTCCCTGCTTGCTGTTCATGGTCAGAGGACTCAGACTACATGTGCGTGTCCTTGTCCTCATTCCTCCAGTTGCCCCTCTGCCTTCCTGTGGCGGTTGGAGACTCAGCCCCAGGTGGCCAGGA
The DNA here is from genome assembly GCA_033558105.1 of Coccyzus lansbergi. NCBI lineage: Eukaryota > Metazoa > Chordata > Aves > Cuculiformes > Coccyzidae > Coccyzus > Coccyzus lansbergi. The sequence continues at coordinate 23,155 of JAUMJK010001841.1, forward strand.
TGGAGCAGAAGGGACAGCAGAGCTGCAACACCATGAAAATATGCACACTTACCTAGCGGGAGACTAAATGGAACTTGCAGTAGCAAAGCTGCAAGTACATTTTTATTGCTGCAGAGAGGCCAAGGAGTGCTGGCTGCTCAGCCAAGGCAGACTGGCTACTACAACACCAAAGAATTCAGATTGAAAAATATGAGTTTTCCAAGGGCTGGAGGTGCTCTTGCTTTCTGTCATTGACTTTTTCAGTCTTTGCCGATCTTCCCAAGCTTCCTTCAAGATGATCATTTGGCTGCTGTTCTCCTGAGTGTGCTGGGGATAACAAGCCTGTTTGTCCAAGGCTTGGCGACCTTGGAAGCAGGATACAGTGCGGATACTAGCACTGTGTTTGCTGACCTAAAACTCCAGTGAATGTATGAAGGAAGGTGCCCACTGTTCCATATCAAGGCTCTTGAAGAAGCCTGGCATGCTGGGGAGCAGGCCTTGTCCTACATTCCCGTGTCGAGGTCATCACTGGAGCCTGCTGAGTCTCTCCTGGAGCAGTTATTCCAAGCAGTTTGTCTCTGCACCCTGTGCTCCTCAGCCAAGCCTGATGGGGGGGACCTGTCATCCTCAGTGTTCTCAGAGCAGTTTCATCCTGCTCTTCACTTGGGCTTTCACAAGTCTTGTGTGTATGCTCTACAGCAGCAGCTCCTGCTCAGTGTCCTGTCCCTCCTGGCAAGGGAGAGCTCCACCGGGAAACTGCTGTGGCACAGACCAGGAATTGTGTTGCCTGGAAAACAGTGACCAAAAGCCAGCACCGGTGTGGAAGGTAGTGGCTCTTGGAAGCATCTCCCTGCCCTCATCTGTGAGACTGGCGCTGCCTCCATCATGATCCTAAGGGATGACACTGCTGCAGGGAAGACATGACTCCATGTATCTCCATTTCCACACCCATGTATCCATCCTGTCTCTGTCTGTTCTTCCCTCAACACTTCAGGCTGCTTATTTACACTTAAGACACAGTCACATTGGCTGTGTGTGTGTCTCCTCTTCCCCTCGGGAAGCAGTGGTGCCAGCATGCACTCTTCCAAGCTCTGGTTCAATTTGCCACATGGATTGGAGCAAGACAGTTGCTTAATTTTTTGTTATTCACCTCTCTGTGCCTCAGTACCCGATTTGGGATAAAACAAGGGGATGGACCGAGTTCTGCAAAGCATTTGGGAGCTCTTCATGCCACATGGTGCTGTGCTTTCCTGGGTTTCTCTACATACTTGGCCATTAACAGTTTTGTTCCTTTACAGCAAAGGCACTGGGGAGGTGGAAGCACTCTGCTAGGAAGTAGAGCCTTCTTTTTTCCTTAAAAAAGACCCAAACCAGGCAAGTTGGCAGCACTCCCATCACCCAACAGCGTCACCACTGGACTACTTGGGGCTGGGGATCTGGTCCAGCTCCACACTTGCAGCGCTGGGCTAATGCTGGGCTACCACCGGGATGGTTCTGTTATTAAATGGCTCATTAATTAATCAGTGTGAGGAGAGAGTTGGTGTCCAGGGTGGCTGAGGAGCAGATGTCTGCACAAAAAGCCGTGGTATATTAGGCAGGGAATAGGCACTGCGTCCTTGGAACTGCTGGGGTGAGTGGGGCCCCCAGGACCACAAGGTCCCAACTTGACAGCAGGGGTGGGTGGCTTCAAGCAACACACAGCTCTATTCCTTCTGTTGAGGTGGTGTGAGGCTCTGACTCCACACCCTGTGCATTGTTGTTTGGTCTCCAGCCAATCATAGAATCGTGGAATAGTTTGGGTTGGAAGGCACCCTAAAGCCTCTCCAGTTCCACACCCCTGCCATGTGCAGGGACACCTCCCACCAACCCAAGCTGCTCAAAGCCCCATCCAGCCTGGCCTTGAACATCTTTGTTGTAGAGAGGAGGGAGCTGGCCTCTTCTCCCAAGTGACAGGAGACAGGACGAGAGGGAATGGCCTCAAGCTCCACCAGGGGAGGTTTAGGCTGGACATCAGGAAAAAAAAATTCATGGAAAGGGTCATTGGGCACTGGAACAGGCTGCCCAGGTTGGTGCTTGAGTCACCTTCCCTGGAGGTGTTTAAGGGACAGGTGGATAAGGTGCTGAGGGACATGGTTTAGTGATTAATGGGAATGGTTGGACTCAATGATCCGGTGGATCTTTTCCTACCTGGTGATTCTATGATTCTGTCTCCAGGGATGGGACATCCACAGCTTCCCTGGGCAACCTATGTCTTATTGGGAAGAATTTCTTCCTTATGTCTAATCTGAATCTCCCTTCTTTCAATTTAAAGCCATCTCCCCTGATCCCATCACTCCATGTCTTTGTGAACAGTCCCTCCTCAGCTTTCCTGTAGCCCCTTCAGGCACTGGAAGCTGCTATAAGGTCTTCTCGGAGTCACAGAATCATAGAATCATAGAATGACCAGGTTGGAAGAGACCCATCGGATTATCAAGTCCAACCATTCCTATCAAACACTAAACCATGTCCCTCAGGACCTCATCCACCCGTGCCTTAAATACCTCCACGGAAGGTGAATCAACCACCTGTCCGGGCAGTGTATTCCAATGCCCAATGACCCTCTGTGCGAAAAACTTCCTCCCAATTTCTCGCCTAAATCTCCCCTGGCGGAGCTTGAGGCCATTCCCTCTTGTCCTGTCCCCTGTCACTTGGGGGAAGAGACCAGCTCCCTCGTCTCTACAACCTCCTTTCAGGTAGTTATAGAGAGCAATGAGGTCTCCTCTCAGCCTCCTCTTCTCTAGGCTAAACACCCCCAGCTCTCTCAGCCGTTCCCCATAGGGCCTGTTCTCCAGCCCCTTCCCCAGCTTCGTGGCTCTTCTCTGGACTTGCTCCAGAGCCTTAACATCCTTCTTGATGTCGTCTCTTCTCCAGGCTGAACAGCCCCAACTCTCTCAGCCTTTTCTCTGGAGTGTGCTCCAGCCCACTGAGGATCCTTGTAGCCTTCTCTGGACCGACAGCTCCATCTCATTCTTACGCTGAGAATTCCAGAACTCTAGGTGTGTGTCTCTCGAGAGAATAGCACAGGACTCCTCCTCTCTCCCCATGTTGGCCGCGACGCCTAGGGTGCAGGCCTGGGGAAGCTGGGAGGTGCGGCCAATCAGCGAGGAGCCGCCAATCAGAGGGCGAGGAGCGTGAGGGCCGCCGGCCAATCAGCGGCCGGTATCCGAGCGGAGGTCGGGGCCACCGGCCAATCAGCGAGCGGCCCCGCCCCTGGCACCGGCGAATGGCGGCTGATGGCGGTGGGATGGGAGAGCCGGGCCAGCTGCGCGCCTGGGAGGCCGAGAGCCGGGACCTGGCCGAGCGGTGGCGAGTGCGTTCCTTTTCCTCTCCCCTCCTCCTCCTCCCCCTTGCCCGCGGGCCGGAGAGTGAGCGTGTCCCTTGCAGGCGGCGCGGCGCTCGTCGCGGGAGGCGCGGGAGCAGCGCGGCGGCTTCGCGGAGTTGCTGCGGCGGATGCGCGGTGAGTGGCGGCTTCTCCCGCGCACCCTGGCCCGGCCCTGATTTAAAGCCATTTCCCCTCATCCCACTGAACATGAGCCAGCAGTGGCCCAGGTGGTCAAGAAGGACAATGGCATCCTAGCTTGTATCAGAAACGGTCCAGGGAGGTTATTCTCCCTCTGTACTCAGCACTGGTGAGGCCTCTCCTTGAATCCTGTGTTCAGTTCTGGGCCCCTCACCACAAGAAGGATGTTGAGGCTCTGGAGTGAGTCCAGAGAAGAGCAACGAGGCTGGTGAAGCAGCTGGAGAATAAGCCTTAGGAGGAATGGCTGAGAGAGCTGGGGTTGTTTAGCCTAGAGAAGAGGAGGCTGAGAAGAGACCTCATTGCTCTCTATAACTCCCTGAAAGGAGGTTGTGGAGAGGAGGGAGCTGGACTCTTCTCCCAAGTCACAGGGGACAGGACAAGAGGGAATGGCCTCAAACTCCGCCAGGGGAGATTTAGGCGAGACATTAGGAGGAAGTTTTTCACAGAAAGGGTCATTGGGCACTGCAACAGGCTGCCCAGGGAGGTGGTTGATTCACCTTCCCTGGAGGTGTTTAAGGCACGGGTAGATGAGGTCCTGAGGGGCATGGTTTAGCGTTTGATAGGGATAGTTGGACTCCATGATCTGACGGGTGTCTTCCAACCTGGTGATTCTATGATTCTATGAGTACAGAGGCAGAAGAATCTCCCTGGACCTGCTGATTACACAAGAAGGATGTTGAGGCTCTGGAGTGAGTCCAGAGAAGAGCAACAAAGCTGGTGAAGGGGCTGGAGAACAGACCTTATGAGGAACAGCTGAGAGAGCTGGGAGTGTTTAGCCTAGAGAAGAGGAGACTGAGGAGAGACCTTGTTGCTCTCCACAAGTACCTAAAGGAAGTTGTAGAGAGGAGGGAGCTGGGCTCTTCTCCCAAGTGACAGGAGGCAGGATGAGAGGGAATGGTCTCAAGCTCTGCCAGGAGAGGATCATGCTGGATATTAGGCAAAAATATTTCGCAGAAAGGGTCATTGGGCACTGGAACAGGCTGCCCAGGGAGGTGCTTGAGTCACCTTCCCTGGAGGTGCTTAAAGGACAGGTGGACAAGGTGCTGAGGGACATGGTTTAGTAATTGATAGGAATGGTTGAATTCGATGATCTGGCGGGTCATTTCCAACCTGGTGATTCTATGATTCAATGATCCCATTGCTCCACGCCGTTATATAAAGCTTTACTGTAGCTCCTTCAGGCTGATAGCTGCTCTAAGATCCCCCCAGAGCCTTCTCTTCTCCAGGCTGAACATCCTCAGCTCTCTCAACCTGTCCTCAGAGCAGAGCTGATCCAGCCATCGGATCATCTTCATGGTCTCCTCTAGACCTGTTCCAACAGTTCCTGTATCCTACTTACCTTGGAGACTCCAAAACTAAACACAGTATTCCAGGTGAGGTCTCACAAGGGCAAAGTAGAAGGGCAGAATCACCTCTCTCTCCCTGCTGGCCATGGTTCTTTTGATGAAGCCCAGGACACAGTTGGTCTTCTGGGCTGTGAGTGCTCATTGGTGGCTCATGTTGAGCTTCTCATCAACCTTCCCTCCAAGTCCTTCTCTGCAGGGCAGCTCCCAATCACTTCATCCCCCACTCTGTAACGAAACTGCAGATTGCCCCGACACAGCTGGAGGAATATAGAATCATAGAATCACAGAATCGCTAGGTTGGAGAAGACTCGCCGGGACATCGAGTCCAACCATTCCTATCAGTCACTAAACCCTGCCCCTCAGCATCTTGTCCACGTGTCCCTTAAACACCTCCAGGGAAGGTGATTCAACCACCTCCCTGGGCAGCCTGTTCCAGTGCCCAATGACCCTTTCTGTGAACATTTTTTTCATAACGACCAGGAAATATGAGTTGCTATATGGAGTGCACTGTCCGTACTAATGCCTAATCTAATCATATTGGTGAACAGTGAGGTCCTCATTTTGCGATATTTAAGGGATAAAACAAGGATGGCTGCAGAAGACCAGCATCTGTTCAGCGCTTCAGGAGCCAAAAAAGGTGGGAGGCTTTAGAATCATGAAATCATAATCTCTGGGTTGGAAAAGACCTTTGAGATCATCAAGCCCAACCATACCTGTCCACTACTAAATAATACTACTAAGCACATTATCTACCTGTCTTTTAAATAACTTCAAGGATGGTGGCTTCACCACCTCTCTGGGCAGCTGCTACAGTACTGGATAACTGTTTTGGTGAACAATTTTTTCCTAATGTGCAACCTGAAGCCATTCCCTCTCCTCCTATCACTTGTTACTTGGGAGAAGAGACCCAACACCCTCCTCGCTACAACCTCCTTTCACAGGGAGTCATAGGCAGGTGTAAGGTCTCCCCTGATGCATGTTGGGAGCGGTTAGGCTATTGATGTGGTTTTGGGGGAGCTGGAAGTTCTAAGTCCTGGAGGACTGCAGCACCTGGATAGCTGGTGAATGGAAGTCTGCAGAGGTGTCAGTTCCTGTAAAGCTGACACCTGGCTGTCTCTCTAGGCAGTGCAGTTCCCAGGCTGTTAAATCTCGCCACAACTAAACCCATATTTTCCAGGACACTTCATTTGTAACAAAGCTGGGTGGTGACACATTAGTGTAGATGGTTTGTAGGTTTTTTCCTGACCTGCTTAATTGTTTTTTGGTTTGGCTGTGATCACAGGGCTACCGGCTGCCCTCCCCACCCTGCCTCTGGAGCTCACTGTCCTCTACAACTCCCTGCTTTTCACTCTGGGAGCTTCTGACTCTGCTGTCAAAGGAGAAGCAGAAGGAATACGCCAGGGCCTCCTCAGGGGTAAGAGGATCATTCTCTGTAAGGGAGCTCCATAGCGTATAGGGGAATGTTCTCCATGGTTTGGAGATGGGTAGTGACTGGCTGAAGGTGGAAGGGCTGTGAGCAAGGAAGTCTGGCTCTGCTGGGAGGGGCAGGATTGGGATGGCCTGTGGCCAGGGACACTGCAGCTGCTTGGCTATCTGCCTGCTGCTGCCTGCAGGGATAGGCCATAGGTTTTGAGGGAAATGAGAGTTTTCAGGGCATAAAATGTGAAGTTTCTAGCAAAGTTTTAGTGACAGTAGAAAATGAGTCTTGTCTTTAGTTGCAGTGTGGTGGCTACAAAGGAAAGGCACTGCACTGGGCTGCAGGTCAGAGACTGATCTGCAGTGTCAGCACATGCTTGCCCAGGGGCAAGTGACCTCCAGAGGACTCAACAGAGCTGGAGCTCTGAACCATGTTTTCATCTCCTGTGCCTGCTGCTGTTAATTCCAGTGTCCGGGAGTTTGGTTCCTCTGCTGCTGAGGCCAGGCCAGCCCTGGAACCCCATTCCTTCCTCACTACAAGTAGGCCATGCTTGCTTGAACCTCTTAGGAGATGCTGTTTGAAGTGCCATCTGCTGTCTCATGGTTGGGGTTGTTTTGTTTGGGGTTTTTACAGTTCTGGAGGCCTGTGGGGCCAGTGGGCAGGATCTCAGCACCGAGGAACTGTGGCAGAAGGTGCTGCAGGAGGTGAAGATGAAAGACCTGCAGGCACCTCTGCATCGACTAGGGGCCCTGCAAGCAGCGTGGTGGCTTGCAGCCAGCCGCCTGGGAAGCACCACCAGCCTCTTCCGGCTCCTGAGCAACACTGAGGTAACAGGGCACAGGCTGTGCAGCTCCCAGTTTTCTGCACTGAAGTATCTACACAGATAGAGGTACCCATGGGTTTGCTAAAGGAGGCAGAGCTAACGTAAACATTGGTTGTCATAAAACCCACTCTGCAAAATGTTGCTGTGGCATTTAGAAACCTGAACCCATTTGTGCTGCCCAGGCAGTATCAGTAACTCTCTCCCTGGTGCCTGAGTGCGTTATCAGGTCCCAGAATATCTCCTGCCAGCTGGGTTCCTGGGCCTTAAGGTGCCAGAGTGGAGATTTGTGCTGCCTGGAAGGCAGCTGCAGGGGGATTGGCAGCGTCTTCAGGGAGCAAGCTGTGAGCAGTGGGATGCAAAGGAGCCTTCCCAGCTGATTGTGAGGGTGGTGTGAAGGCTGTTGAGGGGTCCCATATTTGGTAAATGCCCTCCAACAGCACTTGGATCTGCCTTGCCAGGATCCCCTTGAGGTGCTTCTTGCTCTGAGGTGGGAGGGTGCTGCTCCAGGCAGGAACCGATGCAACTGAAGTGATGGTGGGGTGGTAGGACATTTCCCTGCAGCACAGAGAGCACAGCAAAAGGGTTTACTGGGAGTTCTGTTTCTCTGTGCCCCGAGACTGGTGTTTCCTGCCTACCTTCAGCATCCCCTGCTCTCTCTCTTCTCTGTGTATTTGAAGGAACTGAGGAAAGCTCACTGCAGCAATGGGGAGAACGAACTCCTCTTCTTACTCAAGGTGTGGCAGGTACCTCCTGAGGATGCCTCTTTGCCTCTGGTACAGAGTGCCGAGGACGTGAAAGAGGTCCTCTGCACCGCAGCAGCCTTCCTGCAAGGTTTGTGTGGAGGAAGTTCTCATGCCAGTGCAATATCCCACCGCTTTCCTGTTCCAGGACCCCCTCTCCCTACCCTTATCACATTCTTTTTTTCCCAAGCAAATCATGACTTGGAGTTCTCTGGGCTAAGCCTCTGAGTCCCAGCTTTGCTCTTTGGTATTCAAAGAGATTCTCTGCTTTTTCCCCAGCTTGAGCCTTCTTCTGCACTGTCACAGGGTTCATCTGCCTGTCTGACGCTGTAGGTGGGTGTCTGAGCCCTGCAGAGAACTTGTATAAAGCAGAAGGCTGGCAGGGGACTTTTGAGGATTTTCCTTTCTTCTGTCTGTCTTCTGGCACTTGCCTTGTTGCAAGCACTTTGTTCCCATCGGATCACAGTGCTGCGGAAGCCACACAAGATTGTTGTACAGCTTTGTAGCTCAATGTCACAGCAGGTGACTGATCTCTTCTGACTACTGCATTCTGTCCTGCTCATGGTGCTGTCTTGACAATCCCAGCAGCTCATGGGGCAGCCGGTGCTGCTTCGCTGACGTAGGGAGCTCCTGCCCACAGACCTCTCTAAAGCCTCTGGAGTGACAACAACACTTCCAGCAGGGAGGTGGCAGATGTGAATGTGATGTAGGCATGTGAGAGCTGCCCCAAAGGGAAGCTTGAAATGAGGATTGAAAGAAAAGCAAATACTGTTTCCAATAAATATTCATGGATTAATATCCCAAAGCCTCCTGCTGGAAGATGGCCCAGATGTGCTGGAAGATTGTGAGATTTTGTGTGTGCTTTCCTATCAGCACCACTGCCACTGCACATGGATGCACCAGCAGGCTGGCCCACTACCCACCTCTGCCTTATTCCAGGCCAAAGCAGGCATCTTGGCATCTCGAAAGCTGCTGTTGTTTCTTCTAGATGTGTCCATCAAGTGGCTTGTTGTCTTGCAATGCCACCAAGCCAAAGATGGCAGCTTTGCAGCATCCTGCTGATCATTGCTGCATTTCCAGGGGATCTGCAGGTGCCTACAGCACTGGGAAACAAAGGACACCTCTGCTTGTTTGGGTGCCAGGTGGGGCAGGAAGGGGAGCCACAGCACTGAGATATTGGATCTGTTCTAGGGCTGCAGGAACTGGAAGCTGGGAACTTCCCTGCTGCCCTCTCCCTCCTTCAGGAGGCCATGGGAGGATTCTGTTCCAAGACCATCCTGGCCCAGATCTACACCTGCCTCAGCTGCTGTGCTCAGCGAATGGTAATGGCTGACTCTCTTCTCTGTTGGTAGAGAGAGGAGAAATATACCTAGAGCAGGGAGGGAAGGCGCAATCTGATGTCCACACTGTGCATTCTAGGCTGCTGCAGGAAGGTGAGGTCCTGAGCAGAATTTACCATTGTGGCTGCAGTCTCCTCAGGGAGCTGCAAAATCCAGGCACAAAGAATCACTGCTCAGAAACCAGCCTGAGGACAGCTGCCTGTGGATGAAATCCTGTCCTTGCTTAGCAGGGATTGCTGGGGAAGCAGAGCAGGGATCTGGATCCCACCAAACAGTGAGGATGTCCTTGCATCACATACCTCTTCCCACCTAATTAGGGCAAGCCTCAGACAGCCCTTCAGCACCTGAGACGGGCCCTCCAGGCGGACTTCCAGTGCCTTCCTGCCTTGTCCCACGTGGCAGCCCTGTACCATGAGTTGGGGGAGACGGATGCAGAGCTGCAATCCCTATCTCTGCTTTACGAGGTTTGTCTGCTTCCTGTAGCTCTGGGTTGATTTTTGCTCAGCAGAGCCTGCTCAGAGCTTCAAGCAGGTTCCTGCCTTCAAGGGGGGGATGTTTGACCCTGGAGAGGTCTTCAGGGTAGGCTACAGCAATCTAGCCATGGTGCTGCCATCATCAGTTGGCAGAAAGAATCTCAGCAAGGCCTGAAATTCCTGCCCGGCACCTGATGCTTGCATGTGGCAAGACCTTTGGGTCCCAGTTCATATTCTTGGTGGCTTGGGAGAGGAGTTGACACTAACAGTCTCCTTACAAAGTATCTAAATAGTAAAGAGGCCATTAAGAGGCAGGTAGGGTTTTGAGGGGATGCATGCTAGACATGGTAACCTTGGTCTGACTGGGGAGGAGCAGGTTGCAACAGTAGGCACAGAGCTAGCTTCTCAGCTGTTTGAAATCCATAAGATTTCAGCTGTGGAGGGTGCTCTCTCCTTACAAATAGCCCAAGATCTGATCTAACTAGATCTAAAACTGAAGTGGGAGATGGTGTCCAAGCAGCTCAGAGAACTTTGAACTAAAAACCTGAGATGATCTGTGTGATCTTGCAAATCTCACAAGGCCTTGTGGAGACGAGAATACTGCCTATCCCTATGTGATCCTGATTGCTCTTCCTGGAAGCAGCTGTGCTACAGCAAGTGAGAGCAGCATAGCTGTGCCTATGAAGTGCAGCAATTCTGCTCAACTAGATACATCTACAGATGCCAGAAGGGGCAGATGACTGTAGCTGCTTGGGACTTCAGTTTTGTGTTGACCATATTTTCTATTCTTCTTTCACAGGCTCTGGAAAAAAACCCTCCAGTGGCTGCTTCCTCTAGTCCATATTCTCTAATCCGAACAGAGCTTCTTGTCCACACAGCAATACTATCTTCTCTCCTCCGCCATCGCCACCCCTCCGAAGTGAAGTACCTGCTAGCACATCGGTGTCTCCAGGATGGGAGGTAACAGCGCCTCGTGTCTGTTTACAGCACACTGCTTGTTTGGGCTCTGCATTTTTCTCTGTGCTTCTGGAAATGTTTTAGTATGTGGTGCAGGGAGAGCACGTGGGCTGGCGATCCAGATTCCCCCTGGCTGCTGGCACCCCTCTGCTCCTTCCACCACACATTCTGTCTCTCCTTGTGCAGGGTGGCTGATGCAGTGGAACATTACTTGGATCTTCTGGCTCTGTTTCAGGAGGGGCTGCAGCAGCAGGTAAGTGTCCTCATGAAAGCTCTCTTGGTGAGTTGGCAAATGAGGTTTGGATCCCCATCCCAAGGCGTGGACCCAGGCATCAGCTCTGCATCGAGGTTTCAGTGCCTACTTTGGGATGTGAAGGAAAGGAGGCAGGGGCTGGCACCCCTGACTTATGTGGTGTCTACCTATGGTTTCACAACAGACACCACTTGCCACTGCTGTTTGGAGAAACAGATTCCCCTTCCTGTGGGGAGTAGCTCTTGGTCTGGTTTTCTATGTCTTTCATTTCAAGAAGAGAGATTTGCCACCTTGACTTTACTGAGCCATTAGTGCTTCACAGCTGCTGCCTTCTCCGATAGGCTCCAGAGTCTGTGGGAGCGTGTCTGAACTTTGCTAGGCTGCACTTGTAAGCACCTGGTTGTTTTGCTGGGCTGGATGCTCTGCAGTACTGTGTCTGAGCGCTGCCTGCACCCTCACTCCCCAGGTGCCCCTAGATGGTGACTCAGCTCTGCCCAGGATCCCTGAGGTGTTCCTGGAAGCAGCCTCTGCCTTGAAGCAGGCTGGGAGGCACCAGGATGCCATAACCGTGTGCGAGGAAGTCATCAACCAGACGACTGACCTTATCCCACGGATGATGCGAGTGGAAGAGAGGGTGGAGCAGCTGGAGTGCCCTTTGCCAGCGGCAGGGCCAGCGAGTGTACTCCCATCCCAGAAGAGAGAGAGTCTGTGCTGCCTTGCTTGGAGAGCTGCTGGATTCCTGCACCAGGGCTGGGCGTGGGCCACACTGGGGAAAAACATGGAGGCTGTAACACAATTCAGCAGGTGAGGGAGCCTCACTGGGAGAAGGGGACCCCCAGATGGCAGCAGTTGCCGGTAGGGGAGAGTGCAAGGCAAAGCTCAGGGTCCAAGTATGGCTTGGCAATTTTCAGCCGATTTCCCAGCCCAGAGCACTACCGAATCTCTATCCTCCCACCCACAGGTGCCTTAACGATCTCTTGCGAGTCCAGCTTTATGGGTCTGGCGTGGAACCAGCAGGTAGGGCGCTGCACAGTGAGGACTGGCTGGGTTGGGATCTGTCTGCTTGGCAACAGTGGGTACAGGAGTAAGGGCCTGAGCCCAGCATCACCTGTGGTGGGAAGTGCTTGTCCCAGCTGCTGGAGCTCTTTACCACAGTGGATCCTCTGAAGGGACTGGCTGGAGCAGGGGCCTTAGCTGGCCTTAGCTCTACCTCCTTCCCCATTGTCCAGGTGACAGTGAATAGGGCTGTGAACTGGGGAAGCTTTTCAAATTCAGATTTCAGGGAAGAGATCTGTACCATTGTGCAGATGGGCAGCCAAAGGCCACACTGCTGCCGAGGTCACTGTTCACCTCAGCAGTGTAAAATGCCAGGCTTTCTTCACTCACCCTCCACCACCTTCCAGACTGGCAGAGGCTCAGCTCCAACTCTGGGAGTGGGAAGATGAGCAGCCCAAGGAAATGTTTGACTTGTCCTGGCTGCTGATCTGGGACAAGGGAGGGAGTGTCTGGAGGATGCCAACTCCCAGGTCTGTTTTAATTTCCATGCCAGAGAGTCTCTTGCCAGAAGTGAAGGTGCTCCAGAAGATCAGGTTGCTCTCCCTCATTGGAAGAGGTGTGCAATTCCTGGAACAGGGGAAGTGCAAGGAAGCCTTGTTGGATTTCCAGCATGGTTTGCAGATCTCACCAGGTAAGAGCCTCATTTTGGTCAGGAACAGGGGACATTTCCACAAATTTATCCTGGGCTCCTTTGTGTCTTCAGGAGAGTGGTGATATGCTTTAGTCCATTCCTGCTATAGTGTCACACAATCATTAAGGCTGAAAGAGACCTCTAAGATCATCCAGTCCACCCATCAGCCCAATACCACTGTACCTACTAAACTATGTCCTGAAGTACTGCATCTCCACCACTTCTCTGTGCAGCCTGTTTGAGTGCTTTTTTATGAATATGCAACCTAAACCTCTCCTGGCACAACCTGAGGCCATTTCCTCTCATCCCATTGCTAGTTAACTGGGAAAAGAGACCAGCAGCCACCTTGCTACAGCATCCTTCCAGGTACCTACAGACAGTGATCAGGTCTCCCCTCAGCCTCCTTTTCTCCATGTTAAACAGCCCCAGTTCCCTCAGCCATTCCTGATAGCACCTGTGCTCCAGGCATTAATGCCAAGGACTAGAGTAGGGCTGCTAGTGATGTTACATACTTGGAATGTTCCTCTGGGATGTAGTCACCTCGCTGCCCTGGAGAAGGAGACGAAACTTGTCAGAGGAGTGTGTCAGAACCCTGCCCACAGCCTGTGCCTGGAGACAGCCTGAACATTTCTCTTGTTCTTACCCAAACCCCAACCTGGTGCAGCCAGTTTTCTCTCAGAGAAGTTTTGCTTTTCCAGAACAGAGCAGCTGGATTTCCACTTCCTCCTAGGGATCAGTTTATTCATGGCTGGCAGACCAGAGGCCTGTCAGGGAAGAAGGGAGCTGGATGGGGAGCTGGATGTGTTCCCAGCACAGCCAAGGCATGACTAGTGCTGCTTCCAGGGGTGACCCTGCTCAGTGCTTCAGCCCTGCTGGCATGCCACAGGGATGTGAGCTTCACAGGGCTCTCCCTGGCTTGCTGGTCCTAGTCCTTATTAAGGCGTCCTCCTTTTGGGGGTGCATGAAACGCCCCAACACATCTCCAAACAGAGGTGTGGCTGGCTCTGCCGTGGGGTTAATTAGAGCCTGCAACACAGCTGGGACCATCTTCTCCCCACGCTCAGCTCCTTCATCTGGCTGCTAAGCATTTTTTGCAACACCCCACAGCCTACGGCAGTGCTGGAAACTGCTCCTCCCCTGCTGAAGGTTGAATTCTCGCTTCCTGTCTTGCAGGTGACCCAGCTGCTGCCTCCTACCTTGTTCAGACTCTGTGGGAGCTGAACCGAAAGCAGGAGGCCGCTGCTTACTGGCAGAAGTTCTCCCAGAGCTCCCTTTGCGAGGATGAGCAGCAGGAAAGGTGTGTAGAGGGATGGGTGGGATCTCAGCTAGCCACTGGGGAGCCCCAGCAGTGCAGCTTGTGTTTCAAGTTGTGTGGACAGTTTAGTTCAGTTCCTGCCTGTATACACAACTCAACTGAGGAGCATCCCACCATGTCTGCTCCGAGATGCCTTGGGCTGTAGCTCCACAGAATATCCTGGGACACAAAAGAGCTGATACAGAGCCACATAGGAAGACAGAGTTGGGGGGCACATCTGGGGCCTCTGCACAGTGCACAGGGGAATGAGCTTCCCAGTTAGACCATGGCAAGGATAACACAGTTCTTGCTGCTGCAAGGGTCCCTTCTCTTTCAGGTCCTTCCCTTTGTACCTGGTTTCATGTCTGAGGCAAGCAACGTTCCCGCACAGTGAATCTCTCAGCAGGAGCATACAGGACTACCTCACAAGCCAGGAATCTTCAAGCTAGCCTGATCAGTCCCTCCATCCCGACCTCCTGAAGTCTCCCTGCACCAAGCTGGCACAAGGCCTTTAAGGACTCCTCCAGTACTCAGAATAACTGTTTGACAAAGCTGTACTCTCAGACGAAACACAGTATAGCTCTCCTTTCTAATAAATGCCTCAGCTCTACTTAGTGTAAGCTTTTCTCTACAGAGCAAACTAGTGCAGTCATGGTCTTGACGCTCCCTGGAGCAGCTCTGTTCCCATGGGCTGTGCCGTGGATGTGTGGGAGATGGAGGACAGATATGCCCTCATCGTCTGTGCTACTGTACCTGGCAGAGCTGGCTCTGTGCTCCATGGAGCTGGAGGGAGAGCCACTTCTGTAAAGCCAAGGGTCATCAGATTGTCAGTTGTACCTCTGCTTTGTGTACTGGGTTTTTTTTAATCCCTCACCATAGTTCAGAGCCTGGAGAAGTGGTTTAGTCTGAAGGGCACAGCTCTGAGGTCTTAATTCCAGACTGTTGCAGGCAAGAATGGAAGCAAGGCCAAGACCTGTCCCTTTGTGTTGCACGTGACCAAGGCCAGCAGCATTCTGGCTTGTATCAGAAACAGCATGGCCAGCAGAGGCAGGGGAGTTATTCTGCACCTGTACTCAATATTGGTGAGGCTGCACCTCAAATCCTGTGTTCAGGTTTGGGTCCCTCACTACAAGACAGTGAGGGGCTGGAGTGCGTCTAAAGGAAGGCAATGAAGCTGGCGAAGGGGCTGTAGCTGCTCAGGGAACTGGGGATGTTTAGGCTGTAGGAGGCTGAAAGGAGATAAAGGCTGTATTGAAGAGGGGAGTGTTGGTCTCTTCTGTGAAGTAAAAAGCAATAGGACGAGAATAAATGGCCTCAAATTGTGCAGGGTTGTGGGGTTAGATTGGATATTAGGTGAATTTCTTTACTGAAAAAGTGAAGCACTGGAGTGGGCTACCCAAGGGAGTGGGCCAGTCTCCCCCTCTGCTGAGGTCTCGTGAGACCCCATGTGACTGGAGTACTGTGTCCCATTCTGGAATCCCCAACATAAGGATACGGAACTGTTGGGATGTGTCCAGAAGAGGCTGCAAAGACAATCAGAGGGCTGGAGCAGCTCTGCTCTGAGGACAGGCTTAGAGGTGGCATTCAGCCTGAAGGAGAGGAGGCTGCCAATATACAAGGCTACAGGAAACCTAGGGAGAGATTTCTACAAGGGCATAGAAAGATGGGATGACAAGCTTAAAATTGCAAGGGGAAAGAATTAGATTACACAATAGGAAGAAATTCTTAGAATCATAGAATCACTAGGTCGGAAAGGGCCCACTATTCCTATCAATCACTAAACCATGCCCCTCAGCACCTTGTCCACCTGTACTTTAAAACATCTCCAGGGAAGGTGACTCAAGCACCTCCCTGGGCAGCCTGTTCCAGTGCCCAATAACCATTCCTGTGAAATATTTTTTCCTCCTGTCAAGCCTGAACTTGATAAGCCAGTGGAGTTTGAGGCCATTCCCTCTTGTCCTGTCCTCTGTCACTTGGGAGAAGAGGCCAGCTCCCTCCTCTCCACAACCTCCCTTCAGGTAGTTGTAGAGAGCAATAAAGGTCACCCCTCAGCCTCCTCTTCTCCAGGCTAAACAACCCTAGCTCTCTCAGCTGTTCCTCATAAGACTTATTCCCCAGCCCCTTCACCAGCTCTATTGCTCTTCTCTGAACTCGCTGCAGAGCCTCAATATCCTTCTTGTGGTGAGGGGCCCAGAACTGAACAAGGGATTCGAGGTACAGTCTCACCAGTGCTGAGTGCAGAGGGAGAATAACCTCCCTGGACCTGCTGGTCACACTGTTTCTGATACAAGCCAGGATGCTATTGGCTGCCTTGGCCATCTGGGCCACTGCTGTCTCATGTTCAGTCACTGTCAACCAACACTCCCAGGTCCTTCTCCTCCAGGCAGCTTTCCAACAAGTCTTAGAATCACCAAGTTAGAAGAGACCCACTGGATCATTGAGTCTAAACCATGCCCCTCAGTACCTCATCCGCTCGCAACTTGAACACCTCCAGGGAAGGTGAGTCAATCACCTCCCTGAGCAGACCGTTCCATTGCCTAATGAACCTTTCTGTGAAGAATTTTTTCATTATGTCCAGTCTGAACGTCTCCTGGTGGAGCTTGAGGCCATTCCTTCTTGTCCTGTCCCCTGTCACTTGGGAGAAGAGGCCAGCTCCCTCCTCTCCACAACCTCCTTTCAGGTAGTCATAGAGAGCAATAAGGTCTCCTCTCAGCCTCCTCCTCTCCAGGTTAAACAACCTCAGCTCTCTCACCTGTTCCTCATAAGACCTTTTCTCCAGACTCCTCACCAGCCTCATTGCTCTTCTCTGGACTCACTCCAGAGCCTCAACATCCTTCTTGTGGTGAGGGGCCCAGAACTGAACACAGTGTTTGAGGTGCGGTCTCACCAGTGCTGAGTACAGAGGGAGAATAACCTCCCTGGACCTGCTGGTCACACCGTTTCTGATACAAACCAGGATGCCATTGTCCTTCTTGGCCACCTGGGCACACTGCTGGCTCATGTTCAGTTGCTGTCAACCAACACCCTCTGGTCCTTCTCCTCCACACAGCTTTCTAGACAGACTTCTCCTAGTCTGTAGCTGCACAGGGTTGTTGTGCCCCAAGTGCAGGACCCAGCATTTAGCCTTGTTAACTGTCATGCCATTGGACTCTGTCCAGTGGTCCAGCCTGTTCAGATCCCTTTGGAGGCTTCCTACCCTCCATGAGATCCACACTCCCACCCAGCTTAGTGTCATCTGCAAACTTGCTAAGGGTGCACTCAGTGCCTTCATCCAGGTCATTGATGAAGACACTGAACAGGGCTGGACCCAGCACTGAGCCCTGGGGACACCACTTGTAACTGGCCTCCAGCTGGATTTAACACCATTTCCCACCACTCTCTGGGCCCGGCCATCCAGCCAGTTTTCCACCCAGGAGAGTGTGTGCCTGTCCAGGCCAGAGGCTGACAGTTTCCCTAGCAGAATGCTGTGAGAAACTGTGTCAAAGGCTTTACTGAAATCCAGTCAAAGGCTTTACTGAAGTCACTTTATGGGTCAGTTTAGGGAAATGGCAAAAGAAATGCTCTTCAGGGGCTTTGGTTCTGCCCATAACAAGCATCCCCTGCACACCCCAGTCACCTGTCCCTTGTCATTGTCCCGAGCAGTGTTTCTCATAGCCTCAAGAACCTCAATCTGTTCATGACTCACAATAGCTGTACCCTACCTATGTCACAGTCTCACTTTCCAGGGAGAGAAGGGATGTACAGAGGTGAAAGCTGCTTCAGGCTGTGTGTGCTCTGATGCCCGTGAGCCCAGACCTACCGACCATGCAGGATTGCTGCCAGCTGAGCCAGGGCAGCTCTGTCTTCGTGCTCTTGACCTTCATCATCCTGCTGTTGGCAATCCAATGGTGGAGGAGATGGATGAGACTAGCCCAGGATTCAGGTAAGACCATACATTTCCTTGCTTCCCAACCCCAGCATGGCAGAACACTCACCCCACAGTGCCTGGATAGCACTGGTATTGCTCCAGCCACTGCAATTCCTGGGGCCACAGCTGCTGCCCAAGGCTGTGCCCATGCTCATTGAGAACTGGGTCCCTTCCTGTGGCACTGCTGAGGACACCGCACCCTCTGCTGTGTTGCAGGCGAGAAGAGGGTGGTGTCCAGTCCCGTGCATGATGTCAACGCTGCCTGTGATGGATCCCTGGGTGGATTGCTGTGCGATGACCCCAGCTGCGTGTCGTGCTGTGAGACTGCCCTGCAGGACCAGAGACAGCTTCGTGCAGGACAGCCTAGAGCCTGGAGAATCCAACAACTAAACTTAGGTTGCTCACCCCACCACAGGTGCTGGAGGAATCGCCGTCCCCAGCACAGGTGGAAGCTCCACAATGTGCCAGAGGCTATGGGCCACCTTGTCACCCAGATGGGCAGCCAGGCTGAGGAGCTTCCAGGTCCCAGAGAAGCTGAAGGTGGAAGAGAATTTCAGGAAGAGACTGCAGGGGCACATGTGGAGGAAGCACCTAAGATTGCTCTCCACCTGGATGTGGCAGGCCCAGATACTGTCACCTCTCAGGATGAGGACCCTTCTTCATTAGAATTCCAGATCTGCCCCCATATAGTTCTGGTGACCAAAGGCTTCCTTCCTCCTGAAGGACTCCTGGAAGACCATGGGCAGAGAAACTAGTCCATGCGTCTTTCAGACTTGCTAAGGGTGCATTCTTCCCCATGAGGGAGCTGAGGCACTGACACAGGTTGTCCAACGGAGCTGCGGGTGCCTGGCTGGAGAGCAGCTCTGTGGAGAAGGACCTGGGGCACTTAGTATTGTAGAATCATAGAATAGTTTGCGTTGGAAGGGGCCTTAAAACCCGCCCAGTTCCAAACCCCCTGCCATTGGCAAGGATGTCTTCCACTGACCCTGGCTGCCCAAGCCCCATCCAACACCCTGAACACCTCCAGGGATGGGGCAGCCACAGCTTCCCTGGGCAACTGTGCCAGTGCCTCATGGCTCTCGCAACGAATAAATTCTTCCATATATCTAGCCTAAATCTGCCCCTCTGCAGTTTATAGTCATTGCCCGTAGTTCTGTCACTACAAGTCTTTGTGAACTGTCCCTCCCAAGCTGTCTTGTATGGGAAGATTGCTATAAGGTCTCTTCAGAATCTTTCCTTCTACTTCCTTTCCTCTCACTCTTCCTGTACCTAGCTACCTAACTCCTTATCTCTAAAATGTTTTGAACCTGTCTTCAAGCCTTCTTGCTCCCTACCATTGTGAAAGATCCATGAAGCAAAAAGGAAAAGACAGGAAGATTAAAGACCACAGACCCACAGTCAACAGAGCATGTGCACAAGGTAATGATGGCTACTGGCCTTCAACAGGAGATCCCAGGTCAACCACCATCGCCAGAAGTAAGGCATGTGCAAGAGGAGGAGACCTGCAGACACTCCTCTCTTGGCATGTGTGGTCTGCTAGGTGGAGACTGGCACATCTCCACAGTCAAAGGCAGGTCACAGATGTATCGACTAGCATAAAAGACAGCTCCAGAGCAGCTGAATTTGGGGGAACAGAAGACCAAAACAGAAGAAGTCTCCCCTACCATGGGATCACCTCCATCGAAGACCAAAATAGCAGACGCCTTCTGGACTAGGACTCCCAGAGACGCCTGACGTCTGTGGACCTGCAGTTGTAGCTATAAAGCCCCTTTCCTTCCCTCTTCTCCCTATCTCTTTCCTTGTTTTCTGTCTCTTTCTATCATAAGTCGCTTTATAAACTCAATTAATAAAGCACCAGTTTAGACTGAAATTTGATTTCCTTGACTTGTTAAATTATTTGCACTCTGAAATCGTAAATGAAATGAACCACCACATGTCCACTTATGAGTGGACTGTGACAAGGGTTTAGAGGGAAAGTCCTGTGAGGAGCAGCTCAAGTCGCTTGGTCTGTTCAGCCTGGAGAAGAGGAGACTGAAGGGAGACCCCTTTGTGGCCTGTGGCTTCCTTGCAAGGGGAGGAGGAGGAGGTGCTGATCTCTTCTCTCTGGAGAGCAATGATGGGATCCAAGGAAATGGCAGGAAGATGTGCCAGGGGAGGGTTAGGTTGCAAATTATGAAAACGATGGAAGAAATGGGACATCACACAATGATAAGTATGATCCAAGTGAAGCCATTTATTCAACGTCCATAACACATTTTACACCTAACTCAGTTAATACAGTCTATCGTGTAACAAGCTGATTACATTTCTTCTTTAGCAACAAGCGATCATTAGTTACATACACTATTATACTTTCCCATGGAAATCCGCTATGTGAGCATTCTGGCTTATGAATGGATAGACTACAAAGTAACAAGTCAAAGACTACCAAGGAGAGTTACCCCTGAGAAATGAGAGAAGTACAGAACAACTCCCTGTTGTCACAAAGAGAAAGCCTGAGCCTGTGCATACACAGTGTACGTGCAGATCTGTGAGGCCTTATGCTAAGGGGCCTTTATTTCATTTAGCATGAGTTGCTCAGTGCTTGGGATGCTCATTAAATGACCTCTGGTCTGTAACCACTCATCAGGAAAAGGTTCTTCACTCAGAGGGCCGTGGAGAACTGGAACAGGGAACCCAGGGAAGCAGCCATAGTGCCAAGCCTGAAGCAGCTGGTCATTGCCCTTGGACACATGTTGTGAATGCTGGGGTTGTCCTGTACAGGGACAGGAATTGGACTCCATGACTGAGGTCAAGGTAGGTGATTCTACCCCTCTACTGCACCCTTGTGAGACCCCACCTGGAGTGTTGTGGCCAGTTATGGAACAATATGGAACTGTCGGGGTCTAGAGGAGGCCACAAAAAAGATCCGAGGACTGGATTACCTCTGCTTGAAGGACAGGCTGAGAGAGCTGGGGCTGTTCAGCCTTGGGGAAGGCTCTGGGGAGACCTTAGAGCAGCTTCCAGTGCCTGAAGGGGCTCCGGGAAAGCTGGGGAAGGGCTTTTTACAAGGAAGTGGAGGGATGGGATGAGGGGGGATGGCTTTCAGTTGCTTGCAGAAGGTAAGATTTGAGTAGGACGTTAGGAAGAAATTCATCCCAATAAGGGTGGTTAGGCACTGGCACAGGTTGTCCAGGAAAGATGTGGATCATAGAATCATAGAATAATTTGTGTTCGAATGGGCCTTAAGGATCACCCAGTTCCAGCTGCCCTGTGATGCCCCATCGCTGAAGGTGTCCAAGGCCAGGCTGGATGGGGCATTGAGCACCCTGGTCTGGTGGAGGTGTCCCTGGGATCATAGAGTCAACAGGTTGGAAAAGACACACCAGATCATCAAGCCCAACCATTCCTATCAAGCACTAAACCATACCCCTCAGCACCTTGTCCACCTGTACTTTAAAACATCTCCAGGGAAGGTGACTCAAGCACCTCCCTGGGCAGCCTGTTCCAGTGCCCAATGACCCTTTCTGTGAAATATTGTTTCCTAATGTCCAGCCTGAACCTCTCTTGGTGAAGCTTGAGGCCATTCCCTCTTGTCCTGTCCCCTGTCACTTGGGAGAAGAGGCCAGCTCCCTCCTCTCCACAACCTCCCTTCAGGTAGTTGTAGAGAGCAATAAAGGTCTCCCCTCAGCCTCCTCTTCTCCAGGCTAAACAACCCCAGCTCTCTCAGCCGTTCCTCATAAGACTTGTTCTCCAGCCCCTTCACTAGCTTTGTCACTCTTCTCTGGACTCTCTGCAGAACCTCAACATCCTTCTTGTGGTGAGGGGCCCGGAACTGAACACAGTGTTTGAGGTGCAATCTCACCAGTCCAGCCCTGTTCAATGTCTTCGTCAATGACCTGGATGAAGGCATTGAGTGCTCCCTTAGCAAGTTTGCAGATGACACTAAGCTGTGTGGAAGTGTGGATCTGCTGGAGGGTAGGGAGGCTTTGCAAAGGGATCTAAACAGACTGGACCACTGGGCTGAGTCAATGGCACGAGCTTTAACATGGCCAAATGTCGGGTCCTGTGCTTGGGGCACAACAACCCTATGCAGAGCTACAGTCTGGGAGAAGCCTGGCTGGAAAACTACCAGGAGGAAAGGGACCTGGGGGTGTTGGTCGACAGCCGACTGAACATGAGCCAGCAGTGTGCCCAGGTGGCCAAGAAGGCCAATGGCATCCTGGCTTGGATCAGAAATGGTGTGACCAGCAGGTCCAGGGAGGTTCTTCTCCCACTGTACTCAGCACTGGTGAGGCTGCTCCTTGAATCCTGTGTTTAGTTCAGGGCCCCTCACCACAAGAAGGCTGTTGAGGCTCTGGAGGGAGTCCAGAGAAGAGCAACGAGGCTGGTGAAAGGGCTGGAGAACAGGTCTTATGAGGAATGGTTGAGAGAGCTGGGGTGGTTTAGTGTGGAGAAGAGGAGGCTGAGAGGAGACCTCATTGCTCTCTATGACTCCCTGAAAGGAGGTTGTGGAGAGGAGAGAGCTGGCCTCTTCTCCCAAGTCACAGGGGACAGGACAAGAGGAATTAGTCTCAAGCTCCACCAGGGGAGATTTAGGCTAGACATTAGGAGGAAGTTTTTCACAGAAAGGGTCATTGGTCACTGGAACAGGCTGCCCAGGGAGGTGGTTGATTCCACTTCCCTGGAGGTGTTTAAGACATGGGTAGATGAGGTCTTGAGGGACATGGTTTAGTATTTGATAGGAATGGTTGGACTCTATCCGATGGGTCTCCTCCAGCCTGGTGATTCTATGGGTACAGAGGGAGAAGAACCTCCCTGGACCTGCTAGTCACACTGTCTCTGATCCAAGCCAGGATGCCATTGGCTTTCTTGGCCACCTGGGCACACTGCTGGCTCATGTTCAGTCGGCTGTCAACCAACACCCCCTAGTCCCTCTCCTTCTGGCAGTTTTCTAGGCAGACTTCTCCTAGTCTGTAGCTGCACAGGGTTGTTGTGCCCCAAGTGCAGGACCCGGCATCTGGCCGTGTTAACCCTCACCCCATTGGTCTCAGCCCAGTGGTCCAGCCTGTTCAGATCCCTTTGCAGAACCTTCCTACCCTCCATGAGATCTATGCTTCCGCCGAGCTTAGTGTCATCTGCAAACTTGCTAAAGGTGCACTCGATGCCTTCATCCAGGTCATTGATGAAGACATTGAACAGGGCTGGACCCAGTACTGAGCCCTGGGGACACCAGTCGTCGCTGGCATCGAGCCGGAGTTAACTCCATTTCCCACCACTCTCTGGGCCCGTCCAGCCAACCAGCATCCCACCCATTTCCACGATGGTCTTCACGCTCCCCTCAAGGCCCCACCCACCTCCCCTCCCCTCCCTTGCCACGCGGTTGCCCCACGGCTCGCGCGCTGATTGGCTGCGGGGGGCGTGGCCGCGGGGCACTCTTC
>JAUMJK010001842.1:0-14078 GCA_033558105.1 Coccyzus lansbergi
GAGGGGGCGGCGCGGGCAGCCCCAGAGCGGAGCCCGCGGCCATGGCGGCGCCCCGCCTGCTGCTGATCCCCGGCGAGGCCGTGCTGCCCGGCCCCGAGCCGCAGCCGGCACGCAAGCGGCAGCGCCTCACGCACCTCAGCCCGGAGGAGAAGGCGCTGCGCAGGTGAGTGGGGGGCGCAGGGTGGGGGGGGAGGTCGCGGGGCCGGGTCGCGCTCCCTGCCCTGACCCGGCTTTGCTGCCCCTCAGGAAGCTGAAGAACCGCGTGGCGGCTCAGAGCGCCAGGGACAGGAAGAAGGCGAGAATGGCCGAGCTGGAGCAGCAGGTGCTGGAGCTGGAGGAGGAGGTGAGGAGCGGGCGGGGGGGATGCGGGACTCTCTTGCTGAGCCCCCTTCTGATACCCCCTGGCATAGGCCCCCTCCTTGTCCCCCATTCTCAACCCCTTTGTCTCCCTTTCTGCTCTCTCCCCTTGGTAAGGACCCTCCAGTTTTGTCCCTGCTTCTGCCTTCCCGTTCTCTGTGCCCCTCGACAGAATCACAGAACAACCAGGTTGGAAGGGACCCATCGGATCTTCTAGTCCAACCATTCCTATCTAACACTAAACCATGTCCCTCAGGACCTCATCCACCCGTCCCTTAAACACCTCCAGGGAAGGGGAATCAACCACCTCCCTGGGCAGCCTATTCCAATGCCCAATGACCCTCTGTGTGAAAAACTTCCTCCTAATCTCCAGCCTAAATCTCCCCTGGTGGAGCTTGAGGCCATTCCCTCTCGTCCTCTCCCTTGGGAGAAGAGCCCAGCTCCCTCCTCTCCATAACCTCCTTTCAGGGAGTTGTAGAGAGTAATGAGGTCTCCTCTCAGCCTCCTCTTCTCCAGGCTAAACACCCCCAGCTCTCTCAGCCGCTCCTCATAGGGTCTGTTCTCCAGCCCCTTCACCAGCCTCGTTGCTCTTCTCTGGACTTGCTCCAGAGCCTCAACATCCTTCTTGTGCTGAGGGGCCCAGAACTGGACACAGAATTCAAGGAGCGACCTCACCAGTGCTGAGTACAGAGGGAGAATCACCTCCCTGGACCCTCTGCCCCTTGGCAGGCTCTCCCTGCCCCTCCCACCACGGCTTTTCCCCAGCACTGATGCAAAAATTAGTCACTCTTGCCCAAGTGAAATACTCTGGAGGTAAAGCACAATCTGTTTTCTCCCATTCAGTTCAGTCTCGCTTAAGTAACTGCTGTATTTTAGGCATTTTGCCTCTTGGACAGCAGGTTTTTCAGACACTGTTCTCATTAGAAATGATAATCCTAGAATCACCAGGTTGGAAGAAACCCGTCAGATCATCGAGTCCAACCATAATGCCTCGTGTTAGTTATAATCTCTGCTGAATAGGTGTGATACGCACTATTTCCTCCTGTAATCGCTTCCATTTGTTTAATAGTTTCTGCTTATCTAAAGAATGCAAGGGCAGATAGGCAAGGGAACTGGTACGAATCAGCAGGGATTTGGCTGCTGTGAAGTTCATAATAAGGTTAAAATTAGTTCTGGGAAGTAATAGAATATGCATGAGATTTCTGGGAAATGTTATGCAAGGCGATTGAGAAATAAATTCTGTTACCAGCTCCTGTCTTCTTACACAATTGGTGGGACTATTCCCCTGCATGTAGCACGGTAATAAAGGATGCTTGCTTTCTAAAACTCCATAATTATTCTTGGAGAGTTCATTTGCTGGTGTTTTTTTGGTATCAGAACCAGAAGCTTCTGCTGGAGAACCGGCTCTTGCGGGAGCAGACGTGTAACCTCAACGTGGAGAACCAGGAGTTGCGCAGCCGCCTGGGGTTGGATGCGCTGAAGATGGAAGAGGAGGAGGAGTCCAAAGTAAGGCATATGCGGTAGCTGATGTCCCTGTGTCTCCCTCCCTTGACCCTGCTCTGTTCCCAGTGGTACCAGGTGTGAAGCAGGTACTGCTGATAGCAACGTGACATGACTGTGACAGCTGCTGCCTGTCTCAGAAGAACAGGGAGTAGAGGAAGGGGTCAGGCTTTTCTTCTCTCAAGTAACAAGTGAGAGTAGAGGAAATGGCCTCAAGTTGCACCAGAAAAGGTTTAGACTGGACGTCAGGACAAATTTCTTTACCCTAAAGAGTGGTGAAACACTGGCAGAGGCTGCCCAGGGCAGTGGTGGAGTCTCCATCCCTGGAGGGGTTTGAAATCTATGTAGCTGTGGCACTTTGTGACATAGCTTAGCAGACGTGGTGGGGCTGGGTTGAGCTTAGAGGTCTTTTTTGAACTTGATGATTCTACGGTTTAAAAGTGGTGAACAAAATAAGTCTGCAAATCTGTGGAAGTTTGAGACAACTCTGGAAGTGGCCTTAGCCTTGTGCTCCTACTACACAAATGAGCAGAGAATCTATTGTTGGCAGCCTTTGCGGGAAGAGGGTGATCTGTAGGATGATGTACTGAGCAGCGTGCCAGGACACCTGTGGGGACTGACTGCATTTTTTTCCCTTGGCACAGGTTGTGAAGGAATTGCAAGTGGATGAGATTAGAGTGGTGACCGGGTCCGCTGAGTCCGCAGCACTCAGACTACGTGTTCCTCTGCAGCAGGTGCAGGCCCAGCTGTCGCCACTTCTGATCACTTCCACATGGATTCTGATGGCAGCGACTCTTCAGATGCTGAGGTGAGCATCCCCTCTTATCCAGAATGTCCAGAACATTTGAAGCTGCTGCGGATTTAAAACTAGTATTGCAATTTCTTGCTACAAAATCACCTGATAATTTCCCATAGTTGGCTTGTTTTCCAAGTCTTGGTGTGCCCTGCTTGCTGTGTAGGGCTGTATCCAGTTAGCGCAGGAGCTCATGTGACTGACCAAGTCCAGTTTTCTTGAAGTCCTAGAGCATATTGCCTGAAGTGGTCTCTTAGTTCTTGCATCAAATACTAAAAGCAAACTGGGCTCCCACTGCTGTGGAAAACACACTTGATTGTTTTGTTCATGTGCTGGTTCTTAGCAAAGCTACTTGAACTTCATACCTGACTGTTACGAAATGTGAGAAGAGGCATCTTTCACCTTTAACAGAAAAAAGGAAAAACAAAA
Source organism: Coccyzus lansbergi (assembly GCA_033558105.1). NCBI lineage: Eukaryota > Metazoa > Chordata > Aves > Cuculiformes > Coccyzidae > Coccyzus > Coccyzus lansbergi. Next base: position 3,080 of record JAUMJK010001842.1, read on the forward strand.
CCACAAAGGAAAACCCAACAAAATGCTCTCAAGTCCCCAGCTTTGGTCCCAGGCAGGTCTGTGTAAGCCACGTTCTGGTACTCACTCTTTGTGTTTGTACCTGAAGGGTCCAAGACCTTGGAGTCTCTTACAAAGACTGAATGTTAAATGCATGTAGAATTCTGTGAGGATTGCTAGAACCCTTTCAAAAGAGTTAATGGAGAAAAGAGGTGATTGCCTTAACTCTGTTTGGATAACAGTAGTCGTGGTGAAACTGGCTCTGTGATCACGTGAGTGTATCTTAACTTGCAGATGAGGGTTAATAGATGCCACAACTGATGTTTTTCCTGTCACAGTAGGAGGCTGCCTTTCTAACACTGTGTTTCCTTCTGCAGTCCGATCTCCTCTTGGGCTTTCTGGACAGTCTGGACCCAGAGATGTTTCTTAAATACGCTGATTCAGAGTCAACGTGCCTGGAAAAACTGGGGGAAGAGATCTGTGGAGAAACAAATTCCATACCAGCCTCCGCCTCTCCCTCTTTGGGGTCCTCATCAGCAAAGCTGGAGGTCATTAATGAACTGATAAGGTTTGATCACGTGTACACGAAGCCCCTGATCCTGGAGGTTCCTGTTAAAGGGGGCGATCAAACCAATATGGTAGTGAAAATTGAGGAAGTCTCTCTCTCTGCATCTGAAGACAAAGCTATCCCTGAGGTCCCAGTATCTGTGAAGGAGGAGCCTGTAGACAGCTTTATGCCCGAGCTGGGCATCTCTCACTTGCTTTCCTCTCCTCGTAGCCCTGCAGCCTCAAGCTATCTCTTGGATGCCTGTAGTGACTCTGGATATGAAGGATCCCCATCGCCCTTCAGCAACTTGCCCTCTCCACTTGACATCGACTGTGCTTGGGAGGATAGTTTTGCCAATGAACTCTTTCCCCAACTGATCAGTGTCTAACTTGTACTAGTGTTGACTCCCCCCGGATGACTATCCTGGCAGGATAACAGGATCTGCCTTTCTGGGGCAGGGGGGGAATCAAATGTGTTCAGAAGGTGTTGGTCACTTTGACCGATGCTGGTAGCTGGAGGGAGGGCCAGGGCCTTTCTCTGGCTGTGAAACAGCCTGGGGGGTCCTGCCCTCTGTAATTAATACTCCCATCAGCCTTGGCTTAGGAGGGAAGGCAGCATGCTTCTCAACTTGCCAGTTCTCCAGAAATCTGGAAGTAGTCCTTTTATTTTCCATTTAAAGTATTTTTTACAGTGGGGTATTCATCTTCCTGTATAAAGTGACCAGGTTCAAATTGAATAGTCTGTACACTCTACAGATTTACTGTGTAAATGCTTGTTTTCCATTTGCTTTGTAGAGTTGCTTTCTCCATTTAATATTTAACTGTACTGGTGCAATTAAATGTGCAATGCAGCTCACTGACCCTTTCTTGCCTTGGATCTTGATGGGGAAGGGGGAAGTATCTGGGCCTTAGACAAGGGGGAGCTGCAGGAATTTAAAGAGATGAAGTCTCTGTCTTATCCTTCTGCCTTAATGCTCCAGCCCTGCAGCCTTTCCAGGCTGTAGGGAGGTGATTGCACAAGCTTTGATCAAGGTAGATGGGTTCATACAAGAGCTGGAGCTGCTGGAGTAGGGAATGCAGGTGCTGGTCACTTAATGTCTGAATAAAACTGTTTTCCTAGGGGCAAGAAACAATTCAAACTACTCTTCTGAGTGGAGGTGGATGCAGTGAGTGGTGTGGCTGGTGCTCACACAGCAGTGAGACATACATGGGGTGAGAAAGGTGCAGATTGTGTTAACTCAGGAATTCCAGAAACAAGGTTAACTTTACAGGAGCTGGTTTCAGATGCTGCAGTACAATTTCTCTCCCTCCATCTGTTCCAACCTCACAGCCAGGAAACTGAAATTCACTACTGAAACTGTGAGCAGTGTTGCAGGTGCTAGCACAGCTGCTCTTGCTTTTGCCCTGTCTCATACTAAACTTTGACAAAAATAACTTCAGGGAAGGACAGGGAGGAGGGGACTGGAGGGTGTTGGTCACTGCTGGTCAAGGTGACAGGGCTGCTTTGGGCTACAAACTTGAGGAACCTGGTGTGTAACAAAGCTTTCTGTCTGCTTAGTGGGTAGCAGCACACACTACAGCAGCACAGGAGAGCAGAAACTTAGATTAAACCAACTGAACTTTAGGTTGCTGTACTTTCAAGGTGGAAAATAAGGATGAGTGTAAGAGGACTCTTGGTGTGTAATACGTGTCCTTGCAAGTCCCAAAAGTAGTATATGATATGATAATTTCATCTGAAGTTTTGCATGACTTTCATTAGTATTATCAAAACCTCACATGAAATTAAAAAATTAATCTCTAGCAGAAATAATGTAAGGAAGAACATATACATTACATAGACATCTGATTAAATAAATCAGTGATAGAAGCCACACTTCTGCTCGGCTAACTGCTCTGAGCTACACCTCCAGTTCCCATTCCATGCCAGGATAAATCCTGTCCCTCTCCCAGAGCCGATTCTGGCTCTATAACCAATTTTCCTCCCCTCTCCCTGGCCACAACCCAAGGAACCTCAGCCAGCCAAGACAGCCTTACACAATCCTCCCTGGGCTGGGTTTTACACTATTCTTTTCCTCTCTCTGACTCTGCGCTTAAATCTTGTCTACAGTACACTTTAAGCAAGTCAATGCTTGACTCATCTGAGAAACCTCAGTGTTTTGGATTTTTACTTAATAAAAATCCAAAATACTGCTTTTCCCTCAGTTTGAAAGGAAAGGTAACGCTGGTCCAGCACACCCCTCAGACCCATTCACCCTTCAGCTGCCTGAAAACCTCTTGAACAGATGTTGAACAACAGAGCCAAGTGTTACATTCCAATAAAACAGTTATTAATATTCAAATTTGTTTTAAAACTCTAATTTAAACACTTCTTGCTTTGATACAGAACTGAGAAAACCAGGCAGCCTTGACACTTAAGTAAAAGGAAAGATCTGAAAGCACAAGGTGCAGCAACACCTCCCCGTACCCCGGTGATTTGAGAGAAGCCTTTGGGCCAGGACACTGACAGCAGCACTTCCCTCCTGGCAGCTCCAGGGTCCGTCTGTCCTGGTGTTGTCCCCTCACCCCATCCTGCTCAGCATCAGGAGGAAAGAAGGGACATGTCCTTGGGACTAGGGAGTTCACTCCAAAATCCTCTTAGGCCAGGAGAGCATTTGACCCTCCAGCTGAAGGGCTGGACTCGTGCTCTCAAGGTTTTCACTTTATGAGGAAGGAAACGCAGCCCTCTAAAAAATATTTTAGAAAATTTATTGAAAACGTACAAAGGGCGATTTGGTCCCGTGAGAAGGCAGACCAGAATCAGATCTTCCATATTTCAAAATAAAGTCTTTCCTAATACTGCATCACGTTTGCCACCCTGCTTGTAAACAGTATCAATAAAAGTCAGAAGGAAACCCACAACAACTGAAAACAGTTACAGAGACATTTGGAAACAACCCCCACTGCTTGTTCTCTCTCACTCTCTCTGAACCATTCCTACGGAAAGAACCTTGCTCAATCCTCCTCGATTCCTGCTCCGCCCTGCTCTTCTCCTCCCCAAAAATTTACAAACTCAACTTTTTCCTCTCCTATCACAAGGGCAAAAATGAATCGTGAAAAAACTAAAATCAATGTTTTCTTCCAAAGCAAATTTCTTAGTTTTTTCCCCCCATCTCACAGTCCTTGTCGATGACCAACCACCACATTTGTGTGTCAGAAAACAGGGCTCAGCGATGCCACATTAACATCAATTAATTAAGAGGAAATACATCTCTGAAAGTCAACCTTTGGTACAAACATCAAACAAAAAAAGAATGCTTAAAAGCCATCTACAAAAATCATCTTCTCCAAGTCCGAGGTGCACTTTGTCACTTTTAAGAAGAAAAACCCGCGTCCAGATTGCATTTCGGCCTCCCAGGATTCTCCATCCTCCGTCACCATTTTGGGGTTGTCGAGGCAGTTGCAAAGTTTTGAATTTTTTTTTATCTTTTCCTTTCAGTTTGTTTAGAATTCAGAGTTATCAACTACGACAGTTCCAACCCTGCACTTTCACTTTCACTACAATCCTGCGAGCTCTAACCCAGGGAATTATTTGGAGGCCCCACATCTCCCCCCTGAAGCGACACAGCCCTCTCCAAACCTTCCTGCTTTGCTTCACACTCTCACAGTGCAGCGTGTCAGAGGCTGCAGATTTTAAGCACGTTCAGCAGCTTCATAATATATGAGAAATGTAACACGCTACATGCAAGAGATTCGTAGCAGACCCTGAATGGAAACTAGACTCAACGGCGAGATAAAGCTGCACACCTTCAGTTCCATCAGTCACAGAATGGTGGAAGTTACATGCTGGTTTTCTACTCTGACGCTGGAAAGCTTTTAGTGACTCTCTGAAATGTTTTAGCCAGAGAAAGCAAATTTCACACAACCTTTGACAAGAGCAGCAAGGCCAGAGGATCTCACAAACAGTGGCGGGGGGGGCTTTGGAACTAAGCTTCTGCTGTCAGCCAGAAGAAGAGAAAGGATGACTGTGAAAAGAGAAGCTTGACTTAAAACGATCGACTATGGGTGATTCAACAGTAAAAAATACCATCCAAACGATTATCAATTAGCTGTGCAAACCACAAAGAGCTGCGTCGCTGCGTACTTGCTCCTTTATGGATGTCAAACCCAGGCTAGGATACTGAGACTCAGAGCAGAACCTGTTACTTGAAAAGTACTTCTTATGAAACGAGTATGAAACACCTGAGAGATCTCTGTCGGAAAGCTCAAGGACTTCAGACGAGAAAAGAGGATTCTCTGCCTTGCTGAAGGGTTTTAAGCACAGAAGAGCTGTTGTGCATTGAGGGAATGTACAAGCAGTACCTCATGCAAGATTTCTTTTCTTAACACCCCAAACAGGATTCAGAATTCTTTTGGCATACGTGGGTATAAACTGTGTGATGTTACAATAATGGCACATATTCTGGCTTCAATTTTAATTCTACATTCCCTCAGAAAGAAGATGAGCATCTTCTGTACTTCAGAAGTACTTCTGTACTCAACGTCTGGGATTTGCTTCGAGATGACAACCAGCATTTGACCCTCGTTACGCGAGAAAGCAGCTCCTTGTTTTCTGATTTACTTACCATGTTTATCAAAATTAAAGGATGGCATCAAATAAGAAGTTAAACTGTCTTCAACTGCCTTACCAACTCAGTGTAGAGTCACAGCACAAACACAACACGCGAATCATTCCATTCGCGTGTTGTGTTTGTGCTGTGACTCTACACTGAGAACCACTTTTGTCCGAGAACCACTTCTGTCCAGTCTTTGTCTCAGTAGATATCTTGGTTTTGCCTTCTGCAAAGCCAGAAAATGATGCTCAGCTGTAACTCTCCTTCTCTCTCACACTGCAGAATGTGTAATTCTACACTTGAGCTTACGCCAAGCACAAAACCAGCCAAAACAGCTACAGCTAAACTAGTGTGAAGAGCTGTATTTCCACAAGGATTGCTTTTCTAGCTCTGCATAGCCTCAAAAGTTATCCTCCCTTTCCATGCCTTCTTGTAATTCCAATTAAGCTAATTGACAAAGCCCAAACTCTTAACAGCTACAGAGGTGAAAGATGTGGCTTAAGCCACACTTGCATTTCCTTACCAAGGACAATTAAGAGGCTATTTCCCCATTAAGCAAGATGGAAAGCTACTTCCTTGTTCCAAAGCCCCCTGGATTACCTGCTCAGTAAAAACAAGAACATTTAGCAGACTAGAGTACAGAAACCTTGGGGTTTTTTTTTTTTTTCAGTTGCCTTAAGTCGTGTTTGGCCAACCCGTGTTCTTACGACTGTTAGCAGGAAAACCAAACCCAAATAATAAAACTTCAAATTCACACATCAAACCAGAAAGAGAGAATCGTCGAAAAAAACAGCAACAAAAAACCATCAGGAGCTCACCACTTCCAGTCTAAAATCTGGCATCTACAACTCCATTTCTTCCTCTGCACAGCCAGGGATTCCCAAAGCAGCGTAAGGATCTGGGGACATGGCAGTCTGTTGGGATTCGGGGAACGCGTCAGTCTGTGGGGCAAAAGCAGCTCCTGACGTTGACGGCTTGGCTTGACACCCTTCTGGACTCTGCTGCTTGAAGTCCTTATCAGAAACAGACTTCAGTTTATCTGTGAGAAACTCGGGAAGAGGTTTCCAAAGCACTAGCTCCATCGAAGGACGGCTCCTAGGAGGGACAGAGTCTCAGTTAAATTTCAGATCTCCCATCACGACTATAGAGTGCAGAAGACCAGCAAGTGTCATCATGCTTTGTGCCAGCCTAGAGCTACAGTCCAGAACACATACACCTCCCCATCCCACACATTAAACTTCCTCTTCCTTAACCAGTTCCAGTTCTAAAACTGCATTTTTCTCCTTCTTTTGCACCCAACCTGATGACCACTGCCAGTCACATTTCAGGAACTGCTTCTTTTGGAAGCTCACAGAGAGCAAGATACAGTGGTTTAGTTAACAAATTTCGCTCCGTACAAACGAGGAGCACAGAACAGCCTGATGACCACTGCAGGGACACTTCTCTTTCACATTAGGATCGTTTTCTCTGGTCTTGACCAAGAGAACGGTCTGTTAGACAACGCTGGCTGCATCATGCAGTAATTAAGGACATCTCCACAAACAAGAGACCAGCTCTCTTTTCATTTGCATTAGCTACAGAGCACCATGATTTCCTCCAGAACTTACATAGACTCTATTATTTTCTTTGTCAGGACTTCATCAAAATCCCTCTTCATCCCTTTTTTAAGGGTATCTGACAGGATAAGAGTGGGCAGATTGCTAACACTTCCATCAGCATGAACTTCCTCATCTTCATCAATTATCCTAGGAATGGAGGGGGAGGAAGAGGGAGATAAAGACTATTGAGCATTCCGTTAAAGGCACATCCACTGCAGAGTTCAGTTACACCCCCCGCGCACCGCGTTGCCCGGGGAGCTTGTCTGAGCGAGGCTGGGGCCGCGTTAACCTCAGTCTCTCTCGGGCCAATACACCCTCGGAACGGCTGTCACCACAGCAGCCACTCCAGTTCTGGTACCTGAGCTGCCTTTGCTATCATCCATCGCCCAGCAGACCACAAACCAGAAGAAAACACACCCATTCTCTTCAGAGAAAAGTGGGTGGTTCAGCCACATCACAAGAGCGAATCTCACTGATGCAGGAGCATCATTTTTGATAAGAATAGTTGGACTCGATGATCCCGTGGGTCTCTTCCCACCTGGTGATTCTATGATCACCAGCTCAACTCCCCACACCCTAACTTTGATTATTATCAAAAAGCTATTGACCACAACCCTTAAGGTTACATTCTCAGCCTTCAAGGTTATTGCACCAACTTCTCAGAGATTAAAACGGTACAAGAAGTTGATGCATTTATAAAAAAAAAAAATGAGGTATCGCCTTTGGTTTTGGTGAACAAATTTAAAAGAGTAGCTGGGAAGGACAAGGACGACCCTCAGAGAGGTCCAAAGGAGATTTGTGATGCAGATACAGCCAGATAATAAAACCAGAGCACTGCTCTGATTCACCCAGGAGAAAATAAAACAATCTAACAGTACCTTGCTCCCCTTCACGCATCATCTATGGAGAAACCATCTAGAAAAAAACCTTGGTTTATAATTGATAGAACTTCTGGTTTTCCCAACAGCTGTCTGCAGTGGTCATTTTAGGGATTTGGGAATCCTAGCTCGACCGCAATCAACTGCCAGAGACACACGACATTCCCCAAATGACAAGAATTCACAGTTCATTTATTAAATGATTGTATAGGCCACCACCACCACCTTACCCCAGTGTCAAACCAGCTGTATTTAGGAGCAAGATGAACCTCAGTCTTACTGCATAGATGCAGAGAGATTGCTCTGCTTCGTGCTATTCGCTACAAATTTACATCCCTCGTGCGCATTTAAGTATTAATCACAGAATGAGCTGCAACTGGTTGGAAAAGGTTGAGCTCAAGTCTGATCTGAGAACATCAGTTAAAATTTGAGCTCTGGATCACATAAAGAACATAAGACCCCATTATGATATGATGATGCTGCACAACGATGGCGAAGAGCTGGTTATTTATTCAGCATCACCTGCTCTAACACCCTCCATTTCAGATCACAGCATCAGCCCCAAGACTCCCGGGTAAGAAATCACTTTCGAGAAGGTTCATCTCCGGCTGGCAGTAGCGTTACCACCCTGCTCAGTGCTAGATATAACCCTCAACGCCCACCCACAAAGGGAAAGCTCAGCAATCCCTGCATTTACCTGTCCTCAATCTCCTGAAGCTTCCTGCGAGCAACCTCGCACTGCTGTTCCCCCATTGTCTGATCCATTTCTTCACAGGGACTTTCTAACAAGGCAGTTTCAGGCACGCTGCCACCATACTGACTGGCTACCTCCCCCGCCGCCTGCTGACCTGCACAGAGACTCCATTCCTCAGGGGTGGGAATCAAAGGGCTATTTTTGCCTCCTGCCAGTCTCTTCTTCCTCACAGGACAACTAGGAAACAAAATAGATTTAATTGTCAAAAGAGAAACGCGGCATTCAACCAGGAAAAACGTTAGAGTCGGGCACATTTCACAGATTCGACAGGGAAACACAACTTCCACAAAGAAAATTAATCCAGTTGCTCTTACTGAATCCTGTGAGAAACTCTGTTCTACACAATCAGTTAGGGAACCAAAATGGATCTGGGCACACGGATCAGTTCCAAACAGAAACAATGGTAGGATTTCCCTTCTACTGTGCAGTGTGGGAGAGACGTTCAAATCTTTATAGAAAACAAAGCAAACTAAGATTTTTCCAGGCTATAAAAGACAAATTTAATTTACCCTTCTGCTTCTTCTTCTAGCTTATGCTTCCTTCCACAGCGAACAGAGACACTGCAAAAGAAAAACAAACGGCTACTTAGCTTCTAATTATACCTACACTGAGAATTTCAAACTATATTCTCTTCTTCTTAAAATGCCCCTGGCAGCCAGAGCCCCTCTCACATCACCAGCTACGAAGGGAGCAGTTTTGGATATTATAGGACCATTTTGTTCCAAAGAAATTTAAAAAAAGGCTGGTTTTCGGAGTTCTCTTCGTGGGATAACTTCTCCTCTTTACATTATTTTCCCCCTAAGCCCAATATCTGCTAAAATTCAAATGTTTCAAGAGGGAATGGCCTCAAGCTCCACCAGAGGAGATTTAGGCTAGAGATTAGGAGGAAGTTTTTCACACAGAGGGTCACTGGGCATTGGAATAGGCTGCCCAGGGAGGTGGTTGATTCACCTTCCGTGGAGGTGTTTAAGGCACAGGTAGATGAGGTCCTGAGGGACATGGTTTAGTGTTTGATAGGAATGGTTGGACTCGATGATCCGATGGGTCTCTTCCAACCTGGTTGTTCTATGATTCTAAGTAACGTGCAACCCAACTTCAGCCTCTCGCTGCCTTCTCTCACAGGGACACACTCAAACTCAGTGAGAGCAAACATTTTATGACGTTATTTAAAGTTTTTGTGCTCACGCGCGCGAAAAAGCAAGTTAATGAGTAAAAAAGAATAGAGCAGCTTAAAAACATAGAATCATAGAATCACCAGGTTGGATAAGACCCACTAGATCATCGAGTCCAACCTTTCCTATCAAACGTTAAACCATGTCCCTCAGCACCTCATCTACCTGTGCCTTAAACACCTCCAGGGAAGGTGAACCAACCACCTCCCTGGGCAGCCTGTTCCAATGCCCAATGACCCTTTATGTGAAAAACTTCCTCCTTATGTCCATCCTGACACTCCCCTGGTAGAGCTTGAGACCATTCCCTCTCATCCTGTCCCCTGTCCCTTGGGAGAAGAGCCCAGCTCCCTCCTCTCCACAATCTCCTCTCAGGGAGTTGTTGAATCGTAGAATCATAGAACAACCAGGTTGGAAGAGACCCATCGGATCATCAAGTCCAATCATTCCTATCAAACACTAAACCATATCCCTCAGCACCTCATCTACCTGTGCCTTAAACATCTCCAGGGAAGGGGAATCAACCCCCTCCCTGGGCAGCCTATTCCAATGCCCAATGACCCTTACTGTGAAGAATTTTTTCCTTATGTCGAACCTGACCCTCCCCTGGTGCAGCTTGAGGCCATTCCCTCTTGTCCTGTCCCCTGTCCCTTGGGAGAAGAGCCCAGCTCCCTCCTCTCCACAACCTCCTTTCAGGTAGTTGGAGAGAGCAATGAGGTCTCCCCTCAGCCTCCTCTTCTCCAGGATAAACACCCCAACCCTTTTATACGGCCCCTTCACCCCCACTAATGAACCCGAAGGCTGTGAGGCAAGTGCAAAAGAACTCTAAGCGCAGGGAAGCAAAACCCAGCTGGAAGGAAGCGCCTCAGAGCCAGGGCAGGGAGGGGACGGGGCTGACACTCACGGTCCGGCTCCCAGCGGCGGCCGCGGTCCGTGTGGGGCGGCCGCGGGGGTGAGGGAGCCCACGGGGGCTCCGGGGGGGCCCTGGTGGTGGCTGCCGAGCGCGGCCAGCGCGGCCAGGTCGAAGGTGCCGCGCAGGCAGAGCCCGGAGCCGCTACTATCGCTGCCCGCCGGGCCCGTGACGGGCGGCTGCGGGCCCAGCCGCTCGGCGGCCGCGGGGAGGCCCGGGCACGACCTGCCCAGCGCCGCCATCTCGTGCCGCGGAGGGGAGAGACGAGTCAGCGCCGAGAGGCGCGGGGGCAGCGCCCGGGGCCGCCCCCGCCGCCCTCACACCGAGCCGCCCGCCGCTTCCAGGCCTTTCGCCGCGCTCCGGGAAGGGCGCGGGGCATGACGGGAGCGGTAGTTCCGCTCCGCACGCGGGGCACGACGGGAGCTGTAGTCCTAATAGAACTTCGGGGCTGTAGTCCCGGTCTGCGCGCGGGGCACGACGGGAGCTATAGTCCGAGTAGAACATCAGGGCTGTGGTCCCGGTCCGCGCGCGGGGCACGACGGGAGCTGTAGTCCTAAT
>JAUMJK010001843.1:0-58047 GCA_033558105.1 Coccyzus lansbergi
CCCAAAGGACTCCGGCACGCATGCGCAGTGGCTACATTCTAGGGCCAAGGACTCCGACACGCATGCGCAGTGGCTACATTCTAGGCCCAAGGACTCCGATACGCATGCGCAGTGGCTACATTCTAGGGCCAAGGACTCCGACACGCATGCGCAGTGGCTACATTCTAGGCACCAAGTACTCCGACACGCATGCGCAGTGGCTACATTCTAGGCACATCCAAGTACGCTGGCACGCATGCGCACTTATGGGATGCTCAGTGCTGCCGCTTCGTGGCCGTTGCTCGGTACCGCAACCCGCGGCGGGGGCGGGACGGGACGACCCCCAGGGGCGGGCGAGCCGGGACGGGAGGGGCGGGGCTGGGCAGTCCTTGGGGCGGCTTGGATCCTCGCGCAGCCTTTCGGGACTGCTCTGCCCTTCGCTGCCCTTCGGCCAACGGGTGCTGGAGCTGGGAGAGGGGCAGCGACCCCCGTGCGCCCCCAGGGCCCCAGCGTGACCGGCTCGAGCGGGGCTGGGCTCGGGTGAGTCCGAGGCGCCCGGAGAGGCGCGGGTCGAGGGCGGGGGGGGCGGGAGCGGCGCGGGGGAGCTGTGTGTGTCCGGCGGCGCCGCTCGGGGCTCGCTGTCCGTGAGCCGCGCTCCGCCCGGGGCCGGGACGCGTTTGGCTGCCCCCGGGGCTCGGGCTGAGGGGCGGTCGGGGCTGTGTCTGCGCTCGGCACGCGGCTCCGCGGGGGAAATCCCCGCTTGGGAGGGGGAGGAAGGAGGCGGGGAAGGGCAGGAGGGGTGGGAGGGGGAAAGCAGGGGGGAGCAGGGGGCAAGATGGGAGGAGAAGCGGGGAAGGAGCGGAAAGGGAGGTTTGGAAAGCACTTTAGTGTTGTCAGTCTAGAGACAGCAAGAGGGGGACGGGGTGGTCACTTTTTTGGGGGGTCGGGTGTGGTGGCAAGAGCTGCAGGGGCAGGGGGGGTTCATTTCAAGCAGGGTTACTTGGAGTATTTTGCCCTAACAGCTCCTTCCTTTTGCTTTGATAGCCTTAAGCTCGATCATGGTGAGGATGGGACCGAGTGCCTGTGGATTAAAATCAGAGGAGCCCCCAAGAAGGTGGATGTTGTGATGGAGTCTGTTACAGACCACCCAGACAAGGAGAAGCAGCTGGTGAGCTCTTCTGTAAGCAACTGGGGATCGTCTCAAGATCGTTACCTCTTGTCCTCGTGGCAGACTTCAGTCTTCTGGATATCTGCTGGAAGTACAATAGAGCGGAGAGAAAGCAGTCTAGGAGGTTCCTGGAGTGCGTGGAAAACAACTTCCTCACGCAACTGGTGAGTGAGCTGGGAAGGGAAGGTGCCCTCCTGGACCTACTGTTTGTGAACAGAGAAGGCCTTGTGGGGGATGTGGTGGCAGGAGGACGCCTGGTATAAAGCGATCACGAGATGATGGGGTTTTCTGTTCTAGGTGAGGTGAGGAGGGTGGTTAGCAGGACAGTCACATTAAATTTTCAGAGGGCAGACTTTATCCTGTTCAGAAGGCTGGTTGGCAAAGTCCTGTGGGAGATAGTCCTTAAGGGACTATCCAAGAGCCCACGAGGTCTGGGAGCTCTTCAAAAAGGAGATCCTAATAGCTCAGGAGAAAGCCCTCCCCATATTCCAGAAAAGGAGCCTTTGAGGGAGAAAAACAGCTTGTTTGAGTAGGGAGATCTTGAGAGACATCAAAAAGAGGAGGAGGGTCTATGAGCTTTGGAAGAAGGGGCAGGCACCTTGGGTGACACACAGGGAGGAAGTGAGATCGTGCAAAGAACAAATGAGGAGGGCTGAGGCCCAACGAGAAATCAAATTGGCTAAGTCTGTGAAAGATAAAAAAAATCTCTCTTGATAATAAAAGGAGGAGTAGGGAGAATGTTCAGTTCCTACTGGATGCATAAGTAACAACAGTGACAGAGGACAGGGCTGAGGTGCTTAATGCCTTCTTTGCCTCAGTCTTTAATAGTTAGGATGGTTGTTCCCTCTGTGTACAAATCCAGGAGTGAGAGGAGCAGAATGAGGCTTCCATGATCCAAGAGGAGGTGGTCAGAGACTCCCCACTAAGCTGGGGAGAAGCGTGGACCTGCTGGAGGGTCGGGAGGCTCCAAAGTGATCTGAACAGGCTGGATCCATGGGCTGAGACCATAAGGTTTATCAAAGCCAAATACCGGATCCTGCACTTGAGGCACAACAACCCTGTGCAGAGCTACAGACTAGGAGAAGTCTGACTGGAAAGTTGCCCAGAGGAGAGGGACCTGGGAGTGTTGGTTGACAGTGACTGACCATGAGCCAGCAGTGTGTCCAGGTTGCCAAGAAGGCCCATGGCATCTTGGCTTGATTCAGAAACAGCAGGTCCAGGGAGGTTATTTTCCCTCTGGAGTTGGCACTGATGAGACCACTTCTCGAATCCTGTGTTCAGTTGTGGGCCCCTCAGCACAAGAAGGATATTGAGGCTCTGGAGCGAGTCCAGAGAAGAGCAATGAAGCTGGGGAAGGGGCTGGAGAAGAAGAGGAGCAGCTGAGAGAGCTGGGGATGTTTATCCTGGAGAAGAGGAGGCTGAGGGGAGACCTCATTGCTCTCTGCGACTACCTGAGAGGAGGTTGTGGAGAGGAGGGAGCTGGGCCGTTCTCCCAAGTGACAGGGGACAGGACAAGAGGGAATGGCCTCAAACTCCACCAGAGGAGGTTCAGGGTGGACATCAGGAGAAAATTGTTGACAGAAATGGTTATTGGTCAGTGTCAGAGGCTGCTCAGGGAGGGAGTTGAGTCCCCTTCCCTAGAGGGGTTTAAGGGACGGGTGGATGAGGTGCTGAGGTGCGTGGGTCAATGATTGATGGGAATGGTTGGACTTGATGATCCAGTGGGTCCTTTCCAACCTAGTGATTCTATGATTCTTTTTTCTTTCTCAGCAGAGACAATCTGGCAGAAGTATCGATGATGAAAGAGCCCCCATGGGATCCCGACGCCTCCTCAGGGAGAAGGGTGGAAGTGACATGGCAATGCCCTCCAGGCCAGTAGCTTTCGGGTATGTGTCTTTCTTGGGACTCACTCCTCTTTGCTAATCGCCATCAATCGTGTTGAAGTCTCCCAGGAGCACTAGAGGTAGTCATGCTCTTGTGACTACTCTCAGTTGTTTGTAGAAGAGCTCGGGCTTCTCGCTGCCTCCTCAGTGTCTGTCCTCTGCTTCAAGTGTGGCTGAACTGGTGCCTCAAGAGGTTGTGGTTTGGGCAAGAGCAGCCACTAAAATATTTCTCCCGTTAGCTCAAGTGCTAAGGTATCCTGCCTCCCTCGAGGAAAGCCTCTGTTCGGAGAACTCAGTCGCTTTCCTCCTTGCGACTGCCTCAGAGTGGCAGGGAGAGCCAGGGGAGCTCTGCCGGGTCCCGTGGCTCAGGCCAGTCTGGCACAGCTTAGAGCTTGCAGGGTGTTGGGGTGTCACTCGTAGCGGTGAGAGCTGCATGGGAGGGCGGTGGCTCATTTAAAGCAGGGTTACTTGGAGTATTTTGTCCTAACAACTCCTTTTGCCTTGTCAGCAGAAAGAATCTGACGGGAATATTGTCAACAAGAGCCCCTGCGGGATCCTGACCCCTCCACAGGGAGAGGTGGAGAAGCAACATGGCGGTGGCCTGCAGGCCAGCAGCATTTGTGTACGTGGCTTTCTCGGGACTTGTCTTTGCTAATCTCTGTTGATCAAGTTTTCGGCACGAGCCGGAGCATTATCTGCTCAGGGTTAGCACACGATGGCATCGCGTTTAGTGAATGCCGGATTGAGACAACAATACTAGGGTGCCATGGGCTTGACCAGACAGACATGTGCATGCCACATGCCATAAACATGCCCCACACACGCTAGACACATGCCCCACATGCACTGCCCTCATGCACACACCGTGTACGTGCTAGGCTCACACCACAACTCATGCACATCTCGTGCACACACCTTGCACCTGCAAGCAACGTGCCACACACTCCGTGCACATGTTACATATGTGCCTTTTACCCACCATCCACACATCATAACCATGCTAGCACGCGCCATGAAGATGACACACCACACATGCACATACCACGCACATACCTTGCACTTGCAAGCAACATGTCAAACATGCCATGTGCATGTTATGTATGTGCTGTGTACACATCATCCATATGTTTTGCACGCAGTAGCACATGCCATTAAGATCACAGAATCACAGAACAACCAGGTTGGAAGGGACCCATTGGATCTTCTAGTCCAACCATTCCTATCTAACACTAAACCAAGTCCCTCAATACCTCATCCACCCGTGTCTTAAACACCTCCAGGGAAGGTGACTCAACCACCTCCCTGGGCAGCCTATTCCAATGCCCAATGACCCTCTGCGTGAAAAACCTCCTCCTAATCTCCAGCCTAAAGATGACGCACAAGCCATGAACATACCACGCACATGCCATGCATACCCCACTGCGCCCATGCACACGCCGTGCAGGTGCTAGGCTAATGCCACAACAACCCCATCCACATGACATGCACATGCCTTGCACACGTGAGCAACATGTCACACGTGCCACACCTGTCATGTGCTTGTTATGTCTGTGCCTCGTACATGCTTACACACACCACAGACAGGGTAGCACATGCCCTCCCGCTGGCTGCTGCCAATGGGATGCAGGCTGGGACTGGGAGAGGGACAGTGCCCCGTGTCCCTCCCGTCCCCCCGAACCCCTCCTGTCCCTGCCCGGGGTGCCGTGTGGGGCTGGGGGGAGGGCAGGGGATACATAGCTTTTCCTCTTATGTCTGCTCACTTTTTTAGTTTCTCTCTGACAGCTTTGTTGGACTTGAGTTTTAGTCTCGTGACTACGCATAAGAGGTGGCTGAACGTGACAGGAAGACTGGGAAAATGGCAAGAAGAGGATGGAGAAGAAACAGTGGAACACGCCCTTTAGAGTTTGCTGCTCGTCTCACTGCTGAGAAACGGGAGTGTGTCTGAATTCGCTATAGTGTGAGACAGATGAAAGAAGTTTAATAGAAGCTCAGGTCTATCTAAATGTTAGATGGGTCTCTGCTTATGTAAAGCATCTTGTATGTAACTGTTACCAATACACTTCAACGCACTGTGTCTCAGCACCTAGAATATGGAAGGAATCTTTTAATCTGTACAGTTTTTTAACAATGATAATTGACGTTTAGGGGCTTAATAACATATATAATTTTGTATCATTTCAGCCACGCCTGGCTGTCATACACTGAACATTCAGTAAGCCACCAACATTTTATATTTAGGAGTAATTTCTTACCCATCCTAAGTGAGATGCTATAGTTTTGCTGTTAAAAGGGTGAGTCTTGTTCAGAAACCTCTGAAGGTAATAGTTGGGTTGGTTAAGTCTGTGCCCCACCCATGGTCAGCAATTAGGTACAGGTGAAGGGTTTGCCCCTTAAAAGGCCTCTTGGTTTCGAGCTGGCTCTCACCTGCAGCTCGAGCAGTCAGTGAAGGAAGGGGCTGCAGAATCCTGCCTTTCTTCCTTTCTGCGCTGGGTTTGGAACAGTCGTGTGGTTTTCTTTGTGGTGCATTTGAGCCACTGTCATGGTATCTTCTGTGAGATTCAGGTAATGATTTTGCTTGTGGATTTGCTTTTTAGTCTTAGAGTAAAATTGGTTTGCAGTAAGGCAGCTTCAGAGAAATGTTGCCACAAACATTTGCAGCCAATATTGTCTTTCGTTGTCCTTGTTTTATTAGTAGAAGTAGGGATGCCCAAGAAAACTGTTAGCTTGTCTATATTGCCAGGATCTCTTTTTTCTTAATGTACATCAGTACCAGAGGCTTCAGAGGAGGTAAATATGAGAGCAGTGTGAAAAACACTTTCTAGGGGAGAGTTAGAAAGCTCTTCAGCAGTAAGGCTGTGACAACTGTGCCAGGCCCCAGCTCTGTGGGGTTTGACAGCTGCCCCCGAGCTGCCCTGTGCAGTCCAGGTCTCTATCTCGAGGTGCTTGAGGTGTATGTGATGAGTTGTGTCTGTTCTCAGCTCGACCTCGGGCTTGGTGGGGGGGGGCATCAGGTACCTCCTGTGGAAGGAGCCCCCCACATGCAGCCCTGCAGCTGGGACAGCCCAGCTCCTGCCTCCCGGGGGGTGCAGGGACCAGCCAGCTCCCCGGGACCCCAGAGTGCGAAAGGCGCAGCCATTTGAGGCCCTCGGGAATGAATGGGGGGGTGGGCTCAGTGCTGCCGTGCTGTGGCCGCGGGGCGCTACTGCAGCCTTGGCCCCGGGAGGTGGGGTGCGCACAGGAGCAGACGATTGACCGTGTAAGGGCAAACTGACCACATCAAGGCAAACGTGGCTAATTGCCATAAAATGGCAAATTGCCATAAAAGGGCAGATCGAAAATACAAGGGCAAAAGAGCATCAAATGGCAGATAGAGCATCTAAGGGCATGCTGGCCAAATTGATACTAAAAGGGCAACTTGACTGTAAAAGGACCACAGCCAATCGGAACACAGAACTAGCAAAGTGGGATTGAGAAGTGACCAATCAGAGCGCGGAAAGCACAGCCATGTGATGCCCTGGGCAATGAATGAGGGAGGGACTCAGTGCTGCCGTGCGGAGCGGTACTGCTGCCCAGGGCAGGGGAACGGGACACCCCACAGGAGCGGAGTAGCCGGGAGGGGCGGTGCGGAGATCCACGCAGTTCGAAGAGCGGCTCGGATCCGCTCGGCTTCTGTCGGCTCCACACAGGACCCTTCTAAATGCCGCCAAGACCCTTCCAGAGCCCATGCTGGCATTTCTAAAGGCTTGAAACGCGCCCCGCGGCGCTCAAACCGCAGCAGTCAATCAGCGCCGGAAGATTGACAGTTGCGGGGCGGGGCGGGGGGGGCGGGTAGTAGGAGGGGGGCTAGCGCTACGCATGCGCAGTGGCTACATTCTAGGCGCATCCAGGTACTCCGGCACGCATGCTCAGTGGCTACATTCTAGGGGCCAAGGACTCCGGCACGCATGCGCAGTGGCTGCATTCTAGGCCCAAAGGACTCCGGCACGCATGCGCAGTGGCTACATTCTAGGGCCAAGGACTCCGACACGCATGCGCAGTGGCTACATTCTAGCCCCAAGGACTCCGATACGCTTGCGCAGTGGCTACATTCTAGGCACCAAGTACTCCGACACGCATGCGCAGTGGCTACATTCTAGGCCCAAAGGACTCCGGCACGCATGCGCAGTGGCTACATTCTAGGGCCAAGGACTCCGACACGCATGCGCAGTGGCTACATTCTAGGCCCAAGGACTCCGATACGCATGCGCAGTGGCTACATTCTAGGGCCAAGGACTCCGACACGCATGCGCAGTGGCTACATTCTAGGCACCAAGTACTCCGACACGCATGCGCAGTGGCTACATTCTAGGCACATCCAAGTACGCTGGCACGCATGCGCACTTATGGGATGCTCAGTGCTGCCGCTTCGTGGCCGTTGCTCGGTACCGCAACCCGCGGCGGGGGCGGGACGGGACGACCCCCAGGGGCGGGCGAGCCGGGACGGGAGGGGCGGGGCTGGGCAGTCCTTGGGGCGGCTTGGATCCTCGCGCAGCCTTTCGGGACTGCTCTGCCCTTCGCTGCCCTTCGGCCAACGGGTGCTGGAGCTGGGAGAGGGGCAGCGACCCCCGTGCGCCCCCAGGGCCCCAGCGTGACCGGCTCGAGCGGGGCTGGGCTCGGGTGAGTCCGAGGCGCCCGGAGAGGCGCGGGTCGAGGGCGGGGGGGGCGGGAGCGGCGCGGGGGAGCTGTGTGTGTCCGGCGGCGCCGCTCGGGGCTCGCTGTCCGTGAGCCGCGCTCCGCCCGGGGCCGGGACGCGTTTGGCTGCCCCCGGGGCTCGGGCTGAGGGGCGGTCGGGGCTGTGTCTGCGCTCGGCACGCGGCTCCGCGGGGGAAATCCCCGCTTGGGAGGGGGAGGAAGGAGGCGGGGAAGGGCAGGAGGGGTGGGAGGGGGAAAGCAGGGGGGAGCAGGGGGCAAGATGGGAGGAGAAGCGGGGAAGGAGCGGAAAGGGAGGTTTGGAAAGCACTTTAGTGTTGTCAGTCTAGAGACAGCAAGAGGGGGACGGGGTGGTCACTTTTTTGGGGGGTCGGGTGTGGTGGCAAGAGCTGCAGGGGCAGGGGGGGTTCATTTCAAGCAGGGTTACTTGGAGTATTTTGCCCTAACAGCTCCTTCCTTTTGCTTTGATAGCCTTAAGCTCGATCATGGTGAGGATGGGACCGAGTGCCTGTGGATTAAAATCAGAGGAGCCCCCAAGAAGGTGGATGTTGTGATGGAGTCTGTTACAGACCACCCAGACAAGGAGAAGCAGCTGGTGAGCTCTTCTGTAAGCAACTGGGGATCGTCTCAAGATCGTTACCTCTTGTCCTCGTGGCAGACTTCAGTCTTCTGGATATCTGCTGGAAGTACAATAGAGCGGAGAGAAAGCAGTCTAGGAGGTTCCTGGAGTGCGTGGAAAACAACTTCCTCACGCAACTGGTGAGTGAGCTGGGAAGGGAAGGTGCCCTCCTGGACCTACTGTTTGTGAACAGAGAAGGCCTTGTGGGGGATGTGGTGGCAGGAGGACGCCTGGTATAAAGCGATCACGAGATGATGGGGTTTTCTGTTCTAGGTGAGGTGAGGAGGGTGGTTAGCAGGACAGTCACATTAAATTTTCAGAGGGCAGACTTTATCCTGTTCAGAAGGCTGGTTGGCAAAGTCCTGTGGGAGATAGTCCTTAAGGGACTATCCAAGAGCCCACGAGGTCTGGGAGCTCTTCAAAAAGGAGATCCTAATAGCTCAGGAGAAAGCCCTCCCCATATTCCAGAAAAGGAGCCTTTGAGGGAGAAAAACAGCTTGTTTGAGTAGGGAGATCTTGAGAGACATCAAAAAGAGGAGGAGGGTCTATGAGCTTTGGAAGAAGGGGCAGGCACCTTGGGTGACACACAGGGAGGAAGTGAGATCGTGCAAAGAACAAATGAGGAGGGCTGAGGCCCAACGAGAAATCAAATTGGCTAAGTCTGTGAAAGATAAAAAAAATCTCTCTTGATAATAAAAGGAGGAGTAGGGAGAATGTTCAGTTCCTACTGGATGCATAAGTAACAACAGTGACAGAGGACAGGGCTGAGGTGCTTAATGCCTTCTTTGCCTCAGTCTTTAATAGTTAGGATGGTTGTTCCCTCTGTGTACAAATCCAGGAGTGAGAGGAGCAGAATGAGGCTTCCATGATCCAAGAGGAGGTGGTCAGAGACTCCCCACTAAGCTGGGGAGAAGCGTGGACCTGCTGGAGGGTCGGGAGGCTCCAAAGTGATCTGAACAGGCTGGATCCATGGGCTGAGACCATAAGGTTTATCAAAGCCAAATACCGGATCCTGCACTTGAGGCACAACAACCCTGTGCAGAGCTACAGACTAGGAGAAGTCTGACTGGAAAGTTGCCCAGAGGAGAGGGACCTGGGAGTGTTGGTTGACAGTGACTGACCATGAGCCAGCAGTGTGTCCAGGTTGCCAAGAAGGCCCATGGCATCTTGGCTTGATTCAGAAACAGCAGGTCCAGGGAGGTTATTTTCCCTCTGGAGTTGGCACTGATGAGACCACTTCTCGAATCCTGTGTTCAGTTGTGGGCCCCTCAGCACAAGAAGGATATTGAGGCTCTGGAGCGAGTCCAGAGAAGAGCAATGAAGCTGGGGAAGGGGCTGGAGAAGAAGAGGAGCAGCTGAGAGAGCTGGGGATGTTTATCCTGGAGAAGAGGAGGCTGAGGGGAGACCTCATTGCTCTCTGCGACTACCTGAGAGGAGGTTGTGGAGAGGAGGGAGCTGGGCCGTTCTCCCAAGTGACAGGGGACAGGACAAGAGGGAATGGCCTCAAACTCCACCAGAGGAGGTTCAGGGTGGACATCAGGAGAAAATTGTTGACAGAAATGGTTATTGGTCAGTGTCAGAGGCTGCTCAGGGAGGGAGTTGAGTCCCCTTCCCTAGAGGGGTTTAAGGGACGGGTGGATGAGGTGCTGAGGTGCGTGGGTCAATGATTGATGGGAATGGTTGGACTTGATGATCCAGTGGGTCCTTTCCAACCTAGTGATTCTATGATTCTTTTTTCTTTCTCAGCAGAGACAATCTGGCAGAAGTATCGATGATGAAAGAGCCCCCATGGGATCCCGACGCCTCCTCAGGGAGAAGGGTGGAAGTGACATGGCAATGCCCTCCAGGCCAGTAGCTTTCGGGTATGTGTCTTTCTTGGGACTCACTCCTCTTTGCTAATCGCCATCAATCGTGTTGAAGTCTCCCAGGAGCACTAGAGGTAGTCATGCTCTTGTGACTACTCTCAGTTGTTTGTAGAAGAGCTCGGGCTTCTCGCTGCCTCCTCAGTGTCTGTCCTCTGCTTCAAGTGTGGCTGAACTGGTGCCTCAAGAGGTTGTGGTTTGGGCAAGAGCAGCCACTAAAATATTTCTCCCGTTAGCTCAAGTGCTAAGGTATCCTGCCTCCCTCGAGGAAAGCCTCTGTTCGGAGAACTCAGTCGCTTTCCTCCTTGCGACTGCCTCAGAGTGGCAGGGAGAGCCAGGGGAGCTCTGCCGGGTCCCGTGGCTCAGGCCAGTCTGGCACAGCTTAGAGCTTGCAGGGTGTTGGGGTGTCACTCGTAGCGGTGAGAGCTGCATGGGAGGGCGGTGGCTCATTTAAAGCAGGGTTACTTGGAGTATTTTGTCCTAACAACTCCTTTTGCCTTGTCAGCAGAAAGAATCTGACGGGAATATTGTCAACAAGAGCCCCTGCGGGATCCTGACCCCTCCACAGGGAGAGGTGGAGAAGCAACATGGCGGTGGCCTGCAGGCCAGCAGCATTTGTGTACGTGGCTTTCTCGGGACTTGTCTTTGCTAATCTCTGTTGATCAAGTTTTCGGCACGAGCCGGAGCATTATCTGCTCAGGGTTAGCACACGATGGCATCGCGTTTAGTGAATGCCGGATTGAGACAACAATACTAGGGTGCCATGGGCTTGACCAGACAGACATGTGCATGCCACATGCCATAAACATGCCCCACACACGCTAGACACATGCCCCACATGCACTGCCCTCATGCACACACCGTGTACGTGCTAGGCTCACACCACAACTCATGCACATCTCGTGCACACACCTTGCACCTGCAAGCAACGTGCCACACACTCTGTGCACATGTTACGTACGTGCCTTTTACCCACCATCCACACATCATAACCATGCTAGCACACACCATGAAGATGACACACCACACATGCACATACCACGCACATGCCATGCATATCCCACTGCGCCCATGCACACGCTGTGCACGTGCTAGGCTAATGCCACAACAACCCCATCTGCATGACATGCACATGCCTTGCACACATGAGCAACATGTCACCCATGCCACACATGCCATGTGCTTGTTATGTCTATGCCTCGTACGTGCTTACACACACCACAGACACGGTAGCACGCTGCCCTCCCGCTGGCTGCTGCCAATGGGATGCAGGCTGGGACTGGGAGAGGGACAGTGCCCCGTGTCCCTCCCGTCCCCCCGAACCCCTCCTGTCCCTGCCCGGGGTGCCGTGCGGGGCTGGGGGGAGGGCAGGGGTTAAACTGCTTTTCCTCTTATGTCTGCTCACTTTTTTATTTTCTCTCTGACAGCTTTATTGGACTGGAGTTTTAGCCTCGTGACTACGCATAAGAGGTGGCTGAACGTGACAGGAAGACTGCTGGGAAAATGGCAAGAAGAGGATGGAGAAGAAACAGTGGAACACGCCCTTTAGAGTTTGCTGCTCGTCTCACTGCTGAGAAGACGGAGTGTGTCTGAATTCGCTATAGTGTGAGACAGATGAAAGAAGTTTAATAGAAGCTCAGGTCTATCTAAATGTTAGATGGGCCTCTGCTTATGTAAAGCATATTGTATGTAACTGTTACCAATACACTTCAACGCACTGTGTCTCAGCAGCTAGAACATGGAAGGAATCTTTCAATCTGTACAGATTTTAACCATGATAATTGACGTTTAGGGGCTTAATAACATATATAATTTTGTATCATTTCAGCCACGCCTGGCTGTCATACACTGAACATTCAGTAAGCCACCAACATTTTATATTTAGGAGTAATTTCTTACCCATCCTAAGTGAGATGCTATAGTTTTGCTGTTAAAAGGGTGAGTCTTGTTCAGAAACCTCTGAAGGTAATAGTTGGGTTGGTTAAGTCTGTGCCCCACCCATGGTCAGCAATTAGGTACAGGTGAAGGGTTTGCCCCTTAAAAGGCCTCTTGATTTCGAGCTGGCTCTCACCTGCAGCTCGAGCAGTCAGTGAAGGAAGGGGCTGCAGAATCCTGCCTTTCTTCCTTTCTGCGCTGGGTTTGGAACAGTCGTGTGGTTTTCTTTGTGGTGCATTTGAGCCACTGTCATGGTATCTTCTGTGAGATTCAGGTAATGATTTTGCTTGTGGATTTGCTTTTTAGTCTTAGAGTAAAATTGGTTTGCAGTAAGGCAGCTTCAGAGAAATGTTACCACAAACATTTGCAGCCAATGTCGTCTTTCTTTGTTCCTGTATTATTAGTAGAAATAGGGATTTTTTTTCTTTAGGTTTTTTTTTTCTTTCAATCTACTGGGGCCCTAAGGATTTAGGCTCAGACAGTGTAGTTTTAGTGATAGCTGTTACTGTGTTTCCCAGAGGTGGTTTGTTTAATGTGGGGTTTGTGTCACAAGCAGTTGAAAATTGTATTTGCCCAGGACTTTTTGATGAAGTGCCCAAGAAAACTGTTAGCTTGCCTGTATTGCCAGGATTTTTTTTTTCTTAATCTACATCAGTACCAGAGGACTCAGAGGAGGTAAATATGAGAGCAGTATGAAAAACACTTCTAGGGGACAGTTAGTAAACTATTCACCAGTAGGGCTGTGACAACTGTACCAGGCAAGTTATTGGAAATAGTAATGAAGAACAGAATTAGAGGTTATGGATGAGTGTGGTGTTTGGGGTAATCCTAGTGCATGGATCTGTCAGAGTTTTTTGAGGAAAGCTGCAATTGTGTAAATTAGGATAATTTGGTTGATGCTGCTTTATCTACTGTTTAGATGATGTTTTCTCAAGAGCAGGAAGAAATAGCTACTCGTGTACACTAGCTAAAACTACGTATGGAGCTTTTTTGTCCCAGGTGGAACTGCTGAGTTCTGTTGACTTACTGAATGGGAGTGTTGGGGGAGGTGGGGGTTGAATTTGTGCCCTCTTTTGTGCTTTTCTGTTGGTGTTTAACTCCTGCTCAGAATTGAAAATGTTTTGAGTAGAGAGAACGTAAGAGGTTTTAGATGTAGTGCCTACTTCTACAAGAATTGTACTGTTATATATTTAGAAAATGTTTTCATTTCTGTGGTGGCTGTTCCAAGTAGTTTTATGTAGAAAGCCTTGTTTAAAAAGCAACGACTAGTGAGCTCTGACAGGGGAGTTAAGGTTGTTCGGGCAGGGTAAATGAACGTGGTCCAGAAACACTGCTTTTTGGTCAAGTGAGTAAAATAGAAACTGAACGATGCTCTTCCTTGCCAAGCTGTGTGTGGCTCTGTGTTCCGTCGTGGAATTTCCTGTTGTGTGTTTTCAGTTTAGGAAAACAGATAATTTGGTTTACGCTTTGATTGAAATACTTTGCTGCACTGCTTTTCTGATAGTACTCTTGGGATAACAATCATGAGGGTTTTTTTTTTTCATATTTTATGTATTTTATTACATGATATTTTGGACTGCGGTGCCTAACAAAACTGCTACAATTTTACTGTAAACAGCTCAGCCCTAACTCGGCCTCCGCCATTTCTAGAAGTTGTTCCAAAACCATCACGTGGCTTGGCACAGTTAAATACAATTAGCAATCTCTATTCTGTAAAGGTACTTAATGGAGCCATTGTGCAGGGTGAACTGCTTTTCACATTGGGATGCAGTGAGGTTTATACAAGTTAAGGTCAGGGTCAGGGGTCGGGGTTGTGGTCAGCGTTGGGGTTAGGGGTCGGTGCCGGGGTAAGGGTCACGGTCGTGGTCGGGGTCAGGAGTCAGGGTCGGAGTGGGGATCAGGGTCGTGGTCAGTGCTGGGGTCAGGGTTAGGGTCGGGGTCAGGGGTCAGGATTAGGGTCAGGGTTAGTGTCGGGGTCAGGGGTCGGTGTCAGTGTAAGGGTTGTGGTCAGCGTCAGGGTTGGGGTCGGAGTTAGTGTCAAGGTCGGGGTCAGGAGTCGGGATTGGTGTCAGGGGTTGGTGTCAGTGTCAGGGTCGAGGTCAGCCATCAGGGTCGGTGTCGGAGTAAGGGTCAGGGTCAGGGTTGGGTACGGGGTCAAAAGGCAAAAAGGTCAGGTCAAAAGGTCAGGGTCGGTTTCCAGGTCAGGGTCCAGGACGTAGTCAGGGTTGTGGTCAGTGTCGGGGTTAGGGTCAGGGTCGGGGTCAAGGTCGGCATCAGGGTTAGGGTTGGGGTTAGTGTCAGGGTTGGTGTCATGGTCAGGGTCGGGGTTAGGGTTGGGATTAGTGTCAGGGTTGGTGTCATGGTCAGGATCGGGGTTAGGGTCAGTGTCGGGGTCAGGGTTTGGGTTGGGGTCGTGGTCAGGCATAGGAGTCAGGGTCGGGGTCAGTATTGGGGTCAAGGTCAGGGGTTGGGGTCAGGGTCGGTGTTGTGGTCAGCATCGATGTTAGGGTCACTGTCAGGGTCGGGGTCAGCGATCAGAGTTAGGGATGGGGTTAGGGTCAGTGTTGGGGTCAAGGTCGGGATAAGGGTCAGAGTCGTGGTCAGCATCGGTGTCAAGGTTGGGGTCAGGAGTCAGGGTCAGGGTCAGTGTCGGGGTAACGGTCAGGGTTGTGGTTGATGTCGGGGTCAGGGTATGGGTCGTGGTCGGGGTTGGGGTCTGGGTCGAGGTTAGGGTCGAGGTGGGGATCAAGGTCGGGGTCAGGGACGGGGTCGGGATCAGGGTTAGGGTTACGGGTCGGGGTTAGAGTCGGAGATAGTGTGTGGGTCAAGGTCAGGGGTCGGTGTCAGGGTTGTGGTCAGGGTTGAGGTCAGGGGTCAGGCATCAGAGTCAGGGATGGGGTTAGGGTCAGTGTCGGGGTCAAGGTCGGGGTAAGGGTCAAGGTCGTGGTCAGCATCGGTGTCAAGGTTGGGGTCAGGGATCGGGGTAAGGGTTAGGGTTGGGGTAAGGGTCGTGGTCGGGAGTCAGGGTCGGAGTGGGGATCAGGGTCAGGCTCAGTGCCAAATTCAGGGTCGGGGGTCGGGGTCAGGATCAAGGTTAAGGTTGGGGTCAGCATCGGGGTCAGGGTTGTGGTCAGGGTCGAGGTCAGGGGTCAGCGTTGGGGTCGGAGTTAGTGTCAAGGCCGGGATCGGGGTCAGGAGTCAGTGATCAGGGTCGGGGTCAGTGATCAGGGTCGGGGTAAAAAGGTCAAAAGGTCAAGTCAAAAGGTCAGGGTCGGTGTCCAGGTCAGGGTCCGGGACGTAGTCAGGGTTGTGGTCAGCATCAGGATCAAGATCGGGATCAGGGTTGGGATCAGGGTCGGAGTCAGTGCCGGGTTCAGGATCGGGGTCAGGGTTAGGGTCGGGGTTAGGGTCAGGGTCGTGGTCAGAGGTCGGGGTCAACATCAGGGTCAGGTTCGGTGTTGCGGTCAGGGTCGATGTTAGGGTCAGGGGTCAAGGTTGGGGTCAGGGTCGGGGTTAGTGTCAGGGTCGTGGTCAGCTTCAGTGTCAAGGTCGGGGTCAGGAGTCAGAGGTCGTGGTCAGCTTCAGTGTCAAGGTCGGGGTCAGGGTAAGGGTCAGGGTTGTGGTCAGTGTCGGGGTCAGGGTTGGGGTAAGGGTCGGGATTAGGGTCAGGGGTTGGGGTCAGGAGTCAGGGTCAGGGTGGGGATCAGGGTCGAGGTCGGTGTCGGGGTCAGCATCGGGGTCAGGGTCAGTGTTGCAGTCGGGGTCAGGGTTTAGGTCAGGGGTCAGGGTCGTTGTCAGCGTTGATGTTAGGGTCAGGGGTTGGGGTCAAGATCGGGGTCAGGAGTTGGGGTTGGGATCGGGCTCAAGGACGGGGTCAGGGGGTCGGTGTCAGTGTCAGGGGTCAGGGTTGGGGTTGGTGTCAGGGTTGGGGTAAGGGTCAGGTTCAGGGTCGAGGTCAGGGGTCGAAGTCAGGGATCAGGGTCGGGGTTAGGGTCAGTGTTGGGGTCAGGAGTGAGGGTCAGGGTGGGGATCAGGGTTGGGCTGAGTGCCAGGGTCAGGGGTCAGGATTAGGGTTGGGGTCATTGTCTGGGTAAGGGTCAGGGTACGGGTTCAGGTCAGTGTCGGGGTCAAGGTTGGGTCAGGGGTCAGGGTAACGGTCAGGGTCGTGGTCAGGGTCGGGGTCAGGGATCAGAGTCAGGCATGGGGTTAGGGTCAGTGTCAGGGTCAAGGTTGGGTTCAGGGGTCAGGGTTGGGGTCAGTGTCGGGGTAAGGGTTGGGGTCAGGGGTCAGATTCGGTGTCGGGGTAAGGAGTTTAATAGAAGTTCAGTTCTATCTAAATGTTAGATGGGACTATGCTTATGTAAAGCATATTGTATGTAACTGTTACCAATACACTTCAACACACTGTGTCTCAGCAGCTAGAACATGGAAGGAATCTTTCAATCTGTACAGTTTTTTAACAATGATAATTGACATTTAGTTTACAATTTTACTGTAAATGTATCTCAGCCCTAACTCGGCCTCTACCATTTCTAGAAGTTGTTCCAAAACCATCACGTGGCTTGGCACAGTTAAATACAATTGGCAGTCTCTATTCTGTAAAGGTACTTAATGGAGCCATTGTGCAGGGTGAACTGGTTTTCACATTGGGATGCAGTGAGGTTTATGCAAGTTAGCGCAGAGGTCACTGCCAGCCCTGTCCACATTGTGTGTGTTTCAGCTGGAGTTGCTGCATATTGCTTGGGAAACACCCTCGGTTTGTTTCTGGCTTCTGCAGTACCTCCTCACGTAAAATTTCATCCAGGGAGTAACTGAAACAATTGTATAACTGGAGGGAATGGATAATGCAAGTGCCTTCCTATGGAGCTAGGGAACTCCCTCTGTTAAAGAGGCTCTGCTTTCCTCCCCTCCATGGTGGGCAGGGCTTGCTACTGTGCCTGACTCTTTTATTGATGTGAGGCCAGAGAATATCATAAGATCAGAAAGCAACTGTCTGCAGCAGCAAGAATGGTAATTAAGACCTGATATTGATCATCTACCCCTGTCTTGCATCTTTAGTCACTGAGGAAATGCCAATCCAAAAGTTCCTACTTGCTGGTCCATAGGAAGAAGAATATTTTCTCTGTAATGATGACCAGTTGGGGTTGTTTAGCCTGGAGAGGGTCATTGGGCATTGGAATAGGCTGCCCAGGGAGGTGGTTGATTCACCTTCCCTGGAGGTGTTTAAGGCACAGGTAGATGAGGTCCTGAGGGACACGGTTTAGTGTTTGATAGGAATGGTTGGACTCGATGATCCAGTGGGTCCCTTCCAGCCTGGTTGTTCTATGTTTCTGTGATTCTATGAAATTGTTAAGTCTTGAATCCAGTGGTTGTATTAATATCAAGTTCATGCTCTTCATTGAATTTTAAGGCAGAGAGTCTGGAATCCATTCAAACAGGTGGGAGGGGAAGGAGCCCTCTGTCTGACCAAATATATGCATCTCCATGATCTAGGCATGTTTCAAACTCCTTTCACACTCAAAGTGCATAAAGGCTCCGTGCATTTTGTAACATTTCTCAGTGTCCCTTTTATCGGTACAGCTTTTTACTGTTTGAGCATTTGTTAGTTTGGCTTAAATTGCAGGCATTTAAAGGGCTTAGGCCGGAAGTTCTCTTTGGAAAGCTCAGTGTAGAGCATCCTATAGTCCTGTAAGTGCAGTACAGCTCAAAGTAATAATTATGAGTGATGAATGCTGTACAAGGCAGTCATTCTGATGGTGCTTTCCTGTCCCTGGAATGCCATTCGCCTTTGGCTTAGGTAAGCAAAGTCCCAACGGTGACGTGCTTTTGTCTTTCTCACGAAGTGCCATCTTGAAAATGAATCAATCTCTTCAAATCAGGCATGCTCAAAAATTAATCTTGAGAGGGAAAACCATCTACTGCTATTGATGTTGTTTATGAAATGTTTATGATGCTGAAAAGGCAGCACCCACGAGCATTAGTCATACCTGAATACTCTAAGCAGTCACTATGGAAGCTTAAAATACTTGAATGTATAAAAGTAGTAGGAGCCACTGGGAAACATCTATTTTTTTATTGTGTATTTAGATTTGTAAAACTTGTTTTAGGGATTAAATGATTGTGTACAGTTCAATAGCTCTTACTCTTATAATGACTTTTTAATGGTGCAAGGTTATAGCCCGTGTGATTTAAAGAAAGAAGAGGGGAGGGAGACTACATCCACAAAACCCCTAGCGGTGAAACATGAATCCATTAAAACGATTTTTGTGAATTAGTCATTTCTGCAGTGCTTTTTGCGATGGTACTACTCTAAGGAATGTAATTAATATTATTCCACAGGGAATTAAAGGTCCATCTGATTATTTCTGACCTGATGAACTGTTTTCTGAAGCAATGGTCACTCAGGGGTCGGGGTTCACAACTTGAAATACTTTAGTAACTCCAATTCAAAGACAGACTTTATGACTGTGCACTTCTATCTGTATAGAATGTTTTTTTAAACAAAATACTCGCAAATATGGTGGCTTAACTCTAGTGTGACTAATTGCAGTGAGGAATATGATCTTGCAATTTCAGTCATGGTATTGCTTGTTTAAAAAAGACAATGATGTCACCATCAAATAAACATTTTCTGTCTTCCGTCTGTACTTTCAATGTCTTTATTTTTACTTTTTACTCTAACTTACTTCAACATAGAAAAAATCCCCACTTAAGCACTTAAGGAAAACAAATAAAAAGCTTATTTCAAAGGAAAGTCTCAACTGACTCGCAAGCTTCAAAATTCATTACTGTTTTTTTCCTCATTACTGACATAATGAAAATAAAATAATTGAATTCATATCATAGAATCATTTGGTTGGAAAAAACCTTTGAGATCACAGAGTCAAAAGATGAGAAGGCTGAGGTGCTCAACAACTTTTTTGCCTTAGTCTTCACTGACAAACGTGCTATATATACACACATACACGAGTGTATATATACACATATATAAACTGTGTCAAAGTCTTTACTGAAGTCCAGGAAGATCCATCCACAGCCTTTCCCTCATCCAGTAGTTGAGTTACTTTATCACAAAAGGTGATCAGGTTTGTTAGGCAAGACCTGCCTTTTGTGAACCCGTGTTGTATGGAACTTACTGATATGCTGCTTAAAATTGTATCGCAGAGAGTAAAATATTCACTGTACTCTGGACAAGTTTTTAACAAGGATTATTGATACTTAATGGATAAATAATGTATATGCAGTTAACTTATATAATTTAAATCAAGCCTGGCTGTGCTACTTACATAAAAACTTTCATTAAACCATTAACACATTACACTTAAATTTCCCAGTGACAGCAGAGAGCTTGGCTCTCTCGTTCCACTGCGCGTGCGGCACCAGGGCTGCAGTACCGAGTTTCGGTCACCCGGTGGCAGCAGAGAGACGAGGTAATCAATTTGGGCTGCGCTTTCCTCCGTCTGTTTTTCCTTCTCTGTCCTTCAAATAGCAACACAGTTTCTCCCAGCATTCTGCTTCAGAAACAGTCGCCTCTGGATAGGTGAACACTCTCCTGGGTGGAAAACTGGTTGGCTGGAGGGCCCAGAGAGTGGTGAGAAATGGTGTTAAATGCAGCTGGAGGCCAGTGACTAGTGGTGTTCCCCGGGGCTCAGTGCTGGGTCCAGCCCTGGTCAGTGTCTTCATCAATGACCTGGATGTAGGCATTGAGCGCACCCTTAGTAAGTTTGAGGACGACACTTAGCTGGGGAAAAGCAGGGATCTGCTGGAGGGTAGGGAGGCCCCAAAGGGATCTGAAGTGGCTGGACCACTGGGTAGAGTCATAGAATCATAGAACAACCAGGTTGGAAGAGACACACAGGATCGAGTCCAGCTCTTCCTATCAAACACTAAACCATGCCCCTCAGCAGCTGGTCCACCCGAGCCTTAAACACCTCCTGGGAAGGTGAATCAACCACCTCCCCGGGCAGCCTGTTCCAGTGCCCAATGACCCTTTCTGTGAAAATTTTTTTCCTTAGGTCGAGCCTAAATCTCCTCTGGCAGAGCTTGAGGCCATTCCCTCTTGTCCTGTCCCCTGCCACTTGGGAGAAGAGGCCAGCTCCCAGCTCCACAACTTCCTTTTAGTTAATTGTAGAAAGCAATGAGGTCTCCCCTCGGCCTCCTCTTCTCCAGGCTAAACAACTCCAGCTCTCTCAGCTGTTCTTTATAAGGCCTGTTTTCCAGCACCTTCACTAGCTTTGTTGCTCTTCTCTGGACTCACTCCAGAGCCTCAACATCCTTCTTGTGCTGAGGGGCCCAGAACTGAACACAGGATTCGAGGAGCGGTCTCACCATTGCTGAGTCCAGAGGGAAAATTACCTCCCTGGAGTCCAATGGCATGAGGTTTAACGAGGCCAAATGCCAGGTCCTGCTTCTATGATTCTACGCATTACATAATCATATTCTCATGCACCATTTAGGTACAATTGACCATCGATTAAGCACCTTTGATATGTCTCATACAGTAGCAAAGTCACAGAGACTGCTATTTTTCAGCAACCAACGAATCAGCGAACTCTAAAGGGCATTTTCAACTTTTTGTTATTGATCCTCTTCTTGCCCTTCTCCCAACAACCTTACCATTGCATGCAGCCACATCTTTTGTGTAGTCATCAGGCTAAAATGTCCAGGCTGAGAAGCTAACCGTAATAGCAGACCCCGGACATAAGAGGAAAGGCTCTGAAACTCCTGTATTTACATCAAGGACAGAGACAGCCTGTGCTTCTATCAGCTGAGTTGCGGCCCTTCCTCTCACAGAACTAACTCGATACGATTGCTGCCGCAGTATCATTAATCAGGCTCCAGCGTCAGGGGCCCGTGAATCCCAGGCACGTACAAAAAGCAAGTCAGCTCGGGTCCCGTGCCTCTGAGTAACAGAGCGCTGGGCCAGGTAGGAGGAGAGGGGAACAAAATGCCCTAAAGCTCTACTACTTCAGACATCTTGAAGATATCAACACACAGACCTTTTCCACAGCACTTCTCTGAGCAGAAGCTTAGAGGAACATTTCAGCCTAAGAGTGTTATAAAGCTACATGTATACATAAAAAAGAGCTGACTAGTTTGAAAGGCAGAAGGAGCCCTACAGACAGACAGAGGATTATAGAAAAGGGCGAGGACTAGCACAAAGATTTAGAAACAGCAAGAGGAGTAAAGGGGAGCATCGAGATACACAGTGAATGTAAAAGCTGGAACAGCAACAGTAAGCAATATAAAGGGATAGGGAAAGAAAAAGAGAGATGGAAAGATGGAAAGAGAGAAAAAAAAAGAAAGAAAAGCAAAGCATTTTCAGGTGCAGAGAAAGCACAAACTGCAAGGATCAAGCCAGTGAAATTGTGGGGGAAAAGAATGAGAAATACAGAATAGGACAAAGATGGAAAAGAAAAAAAAAAGCATGGGCAGAGAACAGATCCTGAAGACTGGGAAAAAGAGAGAAAAGAGCTCAGAGAAATAAAAGGGCAGGGTTATATGGATCCCAGGAGACAAAAATTGTAGCAGCACAATAAATGAAAGGAACCAAAAAGCCTACCTTTAAAATGTTTGCTATCCAGTCCCATCGCTGTCGCAACAAGCAGCAGTGCAGTGAAAGCACACATACTATTATTTCTCATAAGGATGCTTTCAGGCATAGTAACAGCAGAGCTCTTGCCGAGAATGTAGAGTTAATCAAACACAGCTGCTCCCCAGACCATATTTATACCTTTGAGAGAGGTCGCCCCCCCCACCCCATTCACAGGTGATGCTTGTGAAGGTCCAGGGTGTATATAAGCCCCAGGCCTTGCCTGGGGAGGCCATTAAGCCACTGGTTTCCCTTGAGGTTGGAGCTCTGCTGCTGTTTTAACCTCTTGTGTCTGATGAGGGCATGCTGGAATGGTAAGTCTTTTTTTTTTTTTTTTTTTTTTTTTTTTTTTAACAGTACTTTGTCTATGGGGCAACTTGTTGCTGTTCTTGATTCTGGGCAGGGGGGTGGGGGATGGCGATGCATTCATCCTGGAGTCTCTACAGTTTGTTGCTGGCACCATATGGGGGATAAAAATTTATGTTAGCTAGGGCACTGCTTTTCTTGAATTGAGCTCCTAAAGCATGGAGTGGTCTTATGTTTTGATGCTGTGCTTTCCTGTTTCTTTTTTTCTTGTAGATACTGAAGAGGAATCCAGTGACTGAAGGATTATTTCCATTAGTTGACCTGACTTAAGCAGCTTTGGCCAAGGAGAGCTTCAGCGGTGACCTTCTGAAAGCTAAGTTGAGGGAACAGAGTTGATAAGCGGGAGGTGGCTCGGGGTTAGCACGGAGTGGTTTTGAAGGTAGCCTAGGGGAGAGGTGTGTGCAGGGACAGATCTCTTTGGGTGGGGAAACGCAGAGGGGCCTACTTTTCAGCCCAAAGCCTGCACGGGCAGGGCAGTTCCAGCTTCTATGTGGTGTTGTCTAGTTTGTGTAGTCACTGTGCTGTGTCTGAAATATTCTGCAGGTCTTGAAGTCCTCTTGATCCTTATTCTCGGACTTGGTCCGTGCATCCTCAGCATCTTTAGGTCTTTAAAAGGGGCATCTCGCCCGTTGCGTCCACATCTCTTTGGAACCATGCACGGTTCTTTGCTTATTCAGGGCTGCCGTAGGTTCTCCCTCGGAGCCCTGTCCTTTGCCTTGCCCATTGGCATGCGTGGTCCCAGGAGTCCTCCTCGTTGCCATGACTTTTCTTTTGTCCCCAGTTCACAGTGTTAGTCTTCTGCGTTTTGGTGCTCTGGGTGTCTTTGTGTCTGGTTGGAGCTGCTCTGCCCGGTGCTTGGAGGAGGCGATAGGAGTCAGCAGAAGTAGTGTGGTCCGAATCTGGGCTTAACATTTTGACGTGACTAGAAGTTGCAGTCTAGGGCAGTCTGTTACATGGCAGAATGAGCAGCCCTCGGTGTGGTGGGTGAGGAGGGTAGTTTCTGCTAGTTTCTCGAGCCACGGAGGGGCCAACCAAATCTGCGTGGGAGAAGCCATTGGAGCGGTAGCCGAGGGGTTTTAATGCCGCGGGAGCAGAGCTTAATGTTTGGGTTTGGTTGCGGACTAGCTTAGCTTGGCTGTACTATGCAGTCGAGGCAGTGTGAGCAAAAGCAAGCAAGAGGCTTGGAATTCTTTGGTCATTGCAGAGAGTCAGGGCGTCTGCTTTGCTGTTGTGTTTTTCAGATGTAGAGGGCCGAGCTGCACTCCGAGGGGCATGGATGGAGTTGCGTGCAGGTAGAGTGTCAGAGCGAGTGGGGTCTGCTGTGGTTGTCTGTGGGAAGACTATATGACTAGATATATGACTATATGACTAGATAATGGGTTTTGTTTTTGCTTTGAAGGCACGTGGCAATATTTGAAATCGGAGAGTGTCTGAGGAGCTGTCTGGGATCAGGAGAGCACTGGTGAGTTGAGTGAAGTAGCAGTTTTCGCTCATATGTCTTGCAGCCTCTGAAGTCCTTTACTGCTTGTGTTTTACAGGTGGAGCACATCCTCGACACGGCAGCCCAAGATGATGTTGGCCGGGTGGGTGAGCGGTCAAGGTAATGTAGCCGGGGGTGGTATTGGCTGGGAGTTGCATTTGTCTTTGGGTATGTACAAGTGTGTATTTTCTTGCAGGTTCATCATGTGGATTCATAGGGGGCCAAGCTTCGTGTCAGCCAATGGTGTGAGAAGGTGAGATGGTGGTCTGGATTGCTGTCTAAGAGCCCAGTACTATGTAGCAACTCAGCCTTGCATTTCTGGTTCTGGCAGGTGCTGTTCGGGGAGCCTCTGGAAGAGTCCTAGCGTCTGAGGGGAGACGGAGTCTTTGTGACAAGAAGCGTGGAAGTGTACATTTCTCATTGGCACAAAAGCCATTTTGCCTTTTGGAAGTGCAAGTGCACCCTGCCGTGAGAGCTGCCCGTCCTGATGTCTTAGCCAGCAAGGGGCAGGTGAGCAGAATGCAGTTTTGCAGTGGGCGAGGTGGCATAGTACCAGATGTTGTCAGCTAGCAGAGTGGTGCTGATGGTTGGCATTGTGTTTTTCTGTTTTTTTTTTTTTCTTTTTTTTTTTTTTCTTGCAGATGCTATAGAGAAACCCAGCGACTGCAGGATTATTTCAGTTATAGGATGTGATTTGAGCTGCTTTGGCCGAGGAGAGCTTCATTCGTGGCCGTCTGAAAGCTAAGTTGAGGAAGCAGACTTGGAAGCAGGAGGCGGCTTGGGGATAGCAGGGAGTGGTTTTGAATGTAGCCTAGGGGAGAGAAGTCTGTGCAGGGAGAGCTCTCTTGGGGCGGGTGAAGGCAGAGGGGCCTATTTGTCAACCCAAACCCTGCATGGGCAGGGCAGTTCCAGCCTCTATGTGGTGTTGTGTAGTTTTTGTAGCCACTGTGCTGTGTCTGAGATTTTCTGCAGGTCTTGATGTCCTCTTGATCCTTATTCTTGGACTTGTTCCGTGCATCCTCTGCATCTTTAGGTCTTGAAAAGGCTCATCTTGCCCCGTCCATCTTGCCCCGTCCATCTTGCCCCGTCCATCTTGCCCCGTCCATCTTGCCCCGTCATTCCACATCTCTTTAGAACCACGATGTCTTCATGTCCTATTGATCCTTATACTCGGACTTGGTCCGTGCATCCTCAGCATCTTTAGGTCTTTAAAAGAGCCGTCTTGCCTGTTCATCTCACTCGTTGCATCCACATCTCTTTAGAACCATGGACGGTTCTTTACTTATTCAGGGTTTCTGTAGATTCTCCCTGTCCTTTGCTTTGCACACTGGCATGTGTGCTCTCAGGGGTTGTCCTTGTTGCTGCGACTTTTCTTTTGTCCCCAGATCACAGTGTGGGTCTTGTGTATTTTGGTGTTATGGGAGTCTTTGTGTCTGGTTGGAGCTGCTCTGCCCGGTGCTTGGAGGAGGCGATAAAAGTCAGCAGATGTATGTTGGCCCAATTCTGGGCGTTATGTTTTTTATGTCAGTAGATGTTGCAGTCTAGGGTTGCCTGTTACTTTGCAGAATGAGCAGCCCTAGATGTAGCAGGTGTGGAAGGTAGTTTCTGCTAGTTTCTCCCTGGAGGGGAAGACCAAAACTGAGTGGGAGAATCCACTGGAGCGGTAGCTGAGGGTTTTCAATGCCGAGGGATGGGCACTTAATGTTTGGGTTTGGTTGCGGACTAGCTTGGCTTGATTGTAAGGCATAGTATAGGCAGTGTGAGAAAAAGCCGGCAAGAGGCTTGGAATTCTTTGGTTGTTGCTCAGCATAAGGGTGACTGCTTTGTTGTTGTGTTTTTCAGATATAGAAGGCTGAGCTGTGCTCCGAGGGTCACGGATGGAGTTGTGTGCAGGTAGAGTGTCAGAGTGAGTGAGGTCTGCTGTGGTTGTCTGTGGGAAGATGCGCCTGGTGGCTTTACAACTAAATAATGGGTTTTGTTTTTGCTTTGAAGGCACGAGGCAATGGGCAAAGCAGGAGAGTGTCAGAGGAGCTGGCTGGGATTAGGAGAGCACGGGTGAGTTGACTGAAGCAGCAGATTTTGCTCATGTGTCTTGCAGCCTCTGAAGTCCTTTGCTGCTTGTGGTTTACAGGTGGAGCACATCCTCGACACGGCAGCCCAAGATGATGGTGGCTGGGTGGGTGAGCGGTCAAGGTAACATAGAGGGGGGTGGGATTCAGTGGGAGCTGCCTTTGTCTTTGGGTATGTACAAGTGTGTATTTTCTTGCAGGTTCATCATGCGGATTCAGAGGAGCCAAGTTTCGTGTCAGCTAAATGACGTGAGAAGGTGAGGTGGTTGTCTGAATTGGTGTCTAAGAGCCCAGTACTATGCAGCAACTCAGCCTTGCATTTCTGGTTCTGGCAGGTGCAGTTCGGGGAGCCTCTGGAAAAAGGGCGAGCGTCTGAGGGGAGACAGAGTCTTCGTGTCGAGAAGCGTGGGAGTGTACGTTTGTCATCAGCACAAAAGCCATTTTGCCTCTTGGAAGTGCAAGTGCCCCCTGCCGTGAGAGCTGCCCGTCCTGATGTCTGAGCCAGCAAGGGGCAGGTGAGCAGAATGCAGTTTTGCAGTATATTAGGTGGTGTAGTCCCAACTGTTCTCAGCGAGCAGTGTGGTGCTGACGGTTGGCACTGTGTTTTACTCTTTGTTCTTTCATTTTCTGACAGGTGCTGAAGAGCAACCCAGCGACTGCAGGATCATTTCCATTAGCGGATGCCGTTTGGGCTGATTTGGCCAGGAGAGCTTCATTTGTGGCCGTCTGAAAGCTAAGTTGAGGGAGCAGAGTTGGGAGGAGGGAGGCAGTTTGGGGACAGTGGGGACAGGTTTTGATGGTAGCTTAGGGGAGAGAAGTCTGTGCAGGGAGAGTCCTTTTTTTCCAGGTGAAGCAGAGGGTCCTATTTGTCAACCCAAACTCTGCACGGGCAGGGCAGTTCCAGCCTCTATGCGGTGTTATGTAGTTTTTGTAGCCACTGTGCTGTGTCTTGGATATTCTGCAGGTCTTGATGTCCTCTTGATCCTTATACTCAAATTTGTTCCGCGCATCCTCAGCATCTTTACATCTTTAATAGGCGCTTCTTGCCCCGTTCATCATCATCTTCTTGCCCCGTTCATCATCATCTTCTTGCCCCGTTCATCATCATCTTCTTGCCCCGTTCATCATCATCTTCTTGCCCCGTTCATCATCATCTTCTTGCCCCGTTCATCATCATCTTCTTGCCCCTTCAGTCCACATCTCTTTAGAACCATGATGTCTTGATGTCCTATTGATCCTTATACTCGGACTTGGTCCGCACATCCTCAGCATCTTTAGGTCCTTAAAAGAGCCGTCTTGCCCGTTCATCTCACTCGTTGCATCCACATCTCTTTAGAACCATGCACGGTTCTTTACTTATTCAGGGCTGCCGTAGGTTCTCCCTCGGAGCCCTGTCCTTTGCTTTGCACACTGGTACGTGTGCTCTCAGGCATTGTCCTTGTTGCCGCGACTTTTCTTTTGTCCCCAGATCACAGTGTGGGTCTTGTGTATTTTGGTGTTATGGGAGTCTTTGTCTGGTTGGAGCTGCTCTGCCCGGCGCTTGGAGGAGGCGATAAGAGTCAGCAGATGTATGTTGGCCCAATTCTGGGCGTTATGTTTTTTATGTCAGTAGATGTTGCAGTCTAGGGCCGTCTCATACTTTGCAGAATGAGCAGCCTTAGATGTAGCGGATGAGGAAGGTAGTTTCTGCTAGTCCCTCCCTGGAGGGGAAGACCAAAACTGGGTGGGAAAATGCATTGGAGCGGTAGCCGAGGGTTTTCAATGCCGGGGGAATGGCACTTAACGTTTGTGGACTAGCTTTCCTTGGCTATAGTGTGCAGCAGTGGCGATGTGAGTAAAAGGAGGACAGAGGCTTGGAATTCTCTGGTCATTGCTCAGCGTCAGGGCGACTGCTTTGCTGTTGTTTTTCAGATGTAGAGGGCTGAGCTGCGCGCTGAGGGTCACGGATGGAGTTGTGTGCAGGTAGAGTGTCAGAGCGAGTGAGGTCTGCTGTGGTTGTCGGTGGGAAGATGTGACCGGTGGCTCTACAACTAGATAATGGGTTTTGTTTTTGCTTTGAAGGCACGAGGCAGTGGGCAAAGCAGGAGAGTGTCAGAGGAGCTGGCTTGGATGAGGAGAGCACGGGTGAGTTGCGTGAAGCAGCAGTTTTGGCTCCTGTGTCTTGCAGT
The DNA here is from genome assembly GCA_033558105.1 of Coccyzus lansbergi. Lineage (NCBI taxonomy): Eukaryota > Metazoa > Chordata > Aves > Cuculiformes > Coccyzidae > Coccyzus > Coccyzus lansbergi. The sequence goes on from JAUMJK010001843.1 coordinate 27,811, forward strand.
CTCTGAAGTCCTTTACTGGTTGTGGTTTACAGGTGGAGCACATCCTCGACATGGCAGCCCAAGATGATGATGGCCGGGTGGGTGAGCGGTCAAGGTAATGTAGCGGGAGGTGGGATTTGCCTGGAGCTGCCTTTCTCTTTGGGTTATGTGCAAGTATGTGTTTTCTTGCAGGTTCATCATGCGGATTCCGAGGGGCCAAGCTTCGTGTCAGCAGCTGGTGTGAGAAGGTGAGGTGGTTGTCTGGATTGGTGTCTAAGAGCCCAGTGCTATGTAGCAACTAAGCCTTGCATTTCTGGTTCTGGCAGGTGCTGTTCGAGGAGCCTCTAGAAAGAGGGTGAGCGTCTGAGGGGAGACTGGTTTGTTGTGAGCAGGTGCATGGGACTGTATATTTCTCATCAACACAAAAGCTATTTTGCCTCTTGGAACTGCAGGTGCCCCGGGCCGAGACAGCTGCCCATCCTGATGTTTGAGCGAGCGAAGGGCAGGTGAGCAGCATGCGAGTTTTGCAGTGGGTGAAGTGGTAAAGGACAAGATGTTGTCAGCGAGAAGTGTGGTGTTGATGGTTGGCAATACGTCTTCCTATTTGTTTTTCCTCTTGTAGATGCTGAAGAGGAACCCAGTGACTGCAGGATTATTTCCACTAGCGGATGTGATTTGAGCTGTTTTGGCTGAGGAGAGCTTCATTTGTGGCCCTCTGAAAGCTAAGTTGAGGGAGCAGAGTTGGGAAGCGGGAGGCGGTTTGGGGATAGCGGGGATGGGTTTTGAAGGTAGCCTAGGGGAGAGGTCTGTGCAGGGAGAGTCCTTTTGAGGTGAGTGAAGGCAGAGGGGCCTACTTGTCAGCCCAAACCCTGCACGGGCAGGGCAGTTCCAGTTTCTATCTGGTGTTGTCTAGTTTGTGTAGTCACCATACATGCTGTGTCTGAGATGTTCTGCAGGTCTTGAAGTCCTCTTGATCCATGTTTTGGTACTTGTTCTGTGCATCCTCTGCACCTTTAGGCCTTTAAAAGGCTCGTCTTGCCCCGTTCACCATCGTCTTGCCCCGTTCACCATCGTCTTGCCCCGTTCACCATCGTCTTGCCCCGTTCACCATCGTCTTGCCCCGTTCACCATCGTCTTGCCCCGTTCACCATCGTCTTGCCCCGTTCACCATCGTCTTGCCCCGTTCACCATCGTCTTGCCCCGTTCACCATCGTCTCTTTGGAACCATGCATGGTTCTTTGCTTATTCAGGGCTGTCGTAGGTTCTCCCTCGGAGCCCTGTCCTTTGCCCATTGGCATGCGTGGTCCCAGGAGCCCTCCTTGTTGCAGTGACTTCTCTTTTGTCTCCAGTTCACGGTGTGTCTTGTGTGTTTTGGTGTTGTGGGCGTCTTTGTGTCTGGTTGGAGCTGCTCTGCCCGGTGTGTAGAGGAGGTGATAGGAGTCAGCAGAAGTAGCCTGGCCTGAATCTGGGCTTAATGTTTTGATGTGACTAGACGTTGCAGTCTAGGGCAGTCTGATTCTTGGCAGAATGAGCAGCCCTCGGTGTGGTGGGTGAGGAGGGTAGTTTCTGCTAGTCTCTGGAGCCACAAAGGGTACAACCAAAACAGAGTGGGTGAAGCTATTGGAGCGGTAGCCGAGGGGTTTGAATGCTGAGGGAGCAGCATTTAACGTTTGGGTTTGGTTGTGGACTATCTTTGCTTGGCTGTAATGCACAGTCTGGGTAATCTGAGTAAAAGCAGGCAAGAGGCTTGGAATTCTTTGGTTGTTGCTGAGCGTAAGGGCCACTGCTTTGCTGTTGTGTTTTTCAGAGGAAGAGGGCTGAGCTGTGTGCCGAGGAGCACGGATGGAGTTGTGTGCAGGTAGAGTGTCAGAGCGAGGTGGGTCTGCTGTGGTTGTCAGGGGCAAGAATGTGACCGGTGGCTATACGACTACATATAATGGGTTTTGTTTTTGCTTTGAAGGCACATGGCAATGGGCAAAGCAGGAGAGTGTCAGAGGAGCTGGCTGGGATGCGGAGAGCGCCGGTGAGTTGCGTGAAGCAGCAGTTGTTGCTCATATGTCTTGCAGCCTCTGAAGTCCTTTACTGCTTGTGGTTTACAGGTGGAGCACATCCTCGACATGGCAGTCCCAGATGATGGTGGCCCGGTGGGTGAGCAGTCAAGGTAATGTAGCGGGAGGAGGGATTTGCCTGGAGCTGCCTTTCTCTTTGGGTTATGTGAAAGCACGTGTTTTCTTGCAGGTTCATCATGCGGATTCAGAGGGGCCAAGCTTCGTGTCAGCTAAATGGTGTGAGAAGGTGAGGTGGTTGTCTGGATTGGTGTCTAAGGGCCCAGTGCTATGTAGCAACTAAGCCTTGCATTTCTGGTTCTGGCAGGTGCTGTTCGGGGAGCCTCTGGAAAGAGGGTGAGCGTCTGAGGCGACACTCAGTCATTGTAAGGAGGAGGGTAGGACTGAAGCTTGTTCGTTGACACAAAAGCTGTTTTGCGTCTTGGAAGTACAGGTGTCCCAGGCCATGACAGCTGCCCGTCCTGGTGTCTGAGCCAGCTAGGGGTAGGTGAGCAGAATGCAGTTTTGCAGTATATTTGGTGGTGTAGTACCAGCTGTTCTCAGCGAGCAGTGTGGTGCAGATGGCTGGCACTGTGTGTTTCTGTTTGTGTTTTTTTCTGTCTTGCAGATGCTGAAGAGGAACCCAGTGACTTCAGCATTATTCCCATTAGTGTACGCAATTTGGGCTGCTTTGGCCGAGGAAAGCTTCATTCGTGGCCCTCTGAAAGCTAAGTTGAGGGAGCAGAGTTAGGAGATGGGAGGTGGTTTGGGGATAGCAAGGATGGGTTTTGAAGGCAGCCTAGGGGAGAGGTGTGTGCAGGGAGAGCTCTTTTGGGCCGGGTGAAAGCAGAGGGGCCTATTTGTCAGCCCAAACTCTGCACGGGCAGGGCAGTTCCAGCCTGTATCTGGTGTTGTCTAGTCTGTGTAGCCACCGTGCCGTGCCTGAGATGTTCTGCAGGTCTTGATGTCCTCTTGATCCTTATACTCGGACTTGGTCCGTGCATCCTCAGCATCTTTAGGTCTTCAAAAGGGGCATCTCGCCCGTTGCGTCCACATCTCTTTGGAACCATGCACGGTTCTTTGCTTATTCATGGCTGCCGTAGGTTCTCCCTCGGAGCCCTGTCCTTTGCCTTGCCCATTGGCATGCGTGGTCCCAGGAGCCCTTCTTGTTGCAGTGACTTCTCTTTTGTCCCCAGTTCACGGTGTGTGTTTTGGTGCTCTGGGTGTCTTTGTGTCTGGTTGGAGCTGCTCTGCCCGGTGTGTAGAGGAGGTGATAGGAGTCAGCAGAAGTAACCTGGCCTAAATCTGGTCTTAATGTTTTGATGTGACTGGACAGGGCAGTCTGTCAATTGCAGAATGAGCAGCCCTCGGTGTGGTGGGTGAGGAGGCTAGCAACACTTAACCTTTGGGTTTGGTTGCAGACTAGATTTGCTTGGCTGGCAGGGGCAGTGGAGGCGGTGTGAGCAAAAGCAGGCAAGAGGCTTGGAATTCTCTGGTCATTGTGGAGAGTCAGGGCAACTCCTTTGCTGATGTGTTTTTCAGAGGTAGAGGGTCGAGCTCCATACCGAGGGGCATGGATGGAGTTGTGTGCAGGTAGAGAGTCAGAGCGAGGTGGGTCTGCTGTGATGTCAGTGGGAAGATGTGACTGGTAGCTCTACAACTAAATAATGGGTTTTGTTTTTGCTTTGCAGGCACATGGCAATGGGCAAAGAGGGAGACTGTAAGAGGAGCTGGCTTGGATGAGGAGAGCACTGGTGAGTTGACTGAAGCAGCAGTTGTTGCTCCTGTGTCTTGCAGCCTCTGAAGTCCTTTACTGGTTGTGGTTTACAGGTGGAGCGCATCCTTGACATGGCAGCCCAAGATGATGGTGGCCGGGTGGGTGAGCGGTCAAGGTAATGCAGCGGGAGGAGGGATTTGCCTGGAGCTGCCTTTCTCTTTGGGTTATGTGCAGGCATGTGTTTTCTTGCAGGTTCATCATGCTGATTCCGAGGGGCCAAGCTTCGTGTCAGCAGCTGGTGTGAGAAGGTGAGGTGGTTGTCTGGATTGGTGTCTAAGAGCCCAGTGCTATGTAGCAACTCAGCCTTGCGTTTTTGGTTCTGGCAGGTGCTGTTTGGGGAGCCTCTAGAAAGAGGGTGAGCGTCTGAGGGTAGACGGTGTCATCGTGAGGAGCAGCATGGGATTGTACATTTCTCATGGGCAAAAAAGCCATTTTGCCCCTTGGAAATGCTGGTGCCCCCGGCCGTGAGAGCTGCCTGCACTCATGTCTTAGGCAGCAAGGGGCAGGTGAGCAGAATGCAGTTTTGCAGTGGGCAAAGTTGCATTATAGAAGGTGTTGTCTAGGAAGAAGTGTGGTGTTGATGGTCGGCATTGTGTTTTGTTTGTTCATTATTTTTTCTTGCAGATGCTGAAGAGGAACCAAGTTTCTGCAGGATTTTTTCCATTACCGAACAGTTTGGGCTAAATTGGCCAGGAGAGCTTCATTCGTGGCCCTCTGAAAGCTAAGTTGAGGGAGCAGTATTCGTAAGCCGTAGGCAGCTTGGGGACAGCGGGGACAGGTTTTGATGGTAGCCTAGGGGATAGAAGTCTGTACAGGGACAGCTCTCTTGGGGCGGGTGAAGGCAGAGGGACCTATTTGTCAGCCTAGGCAGAGCAGTTCCAGCCTCTACGTGGTGTTTTTTAGTTTTTGTAGTCACTGTGCTGTGTCTGAGATTTTCTGCAGGTCTTGATGTCCTCTTGATCCTTCTTCTCGGACTTGTTCCATGTGTTCTCAGCATCTTTAGGTCTTTTAAAGGCGCATCTTGCCCCGTCCATCTTGCCCGTTGCGTCCACATCTCTTTGGAACCATGCACGGTTCTTTGCTTATTCAGGGCTGCCGTAGGTTCTCCCTCGGAGCCCTGTCCTTTGCCTTGCCCATTGGCATGTGTGGGCCCAGGAGCCCTCCTTGTTGCAGTGACTTCTCTTTTGTCTCCAGTTCACGGTGTGTCTTGTGTGTTTTGGTGTTGTGGGCGTCTTTGTGTCTGGTTGGAGCTGCTCTGCCCGGTGTGTAGAGGAGGTGATAGGAGTCAGCAGAAGTAGCCTGGCCTGAATCTGGGCTTAACGTTTTGATGTGACTAGACATTGCAGTCTAGGGCAGTCTGTTACGTGGCAGAATGAGCAGCCCTAGGTGGGGCGGGTGAGGAGGGTAGTTTCTGCTAGTCTCTGGAGCTATGGAAGGGGATAACCAAAACAGAGTGGGGGAAGCCATTGGAGCGGTAGCCGAGGGGTTTCAATGCCGAGGGAGCAGAGCTTAATGTTTGGGTTTGGTTGCAGACTAGCTTGGCTGTACTGTGCAGTAGAGGCAGTGTGAGCAAAAGCAGGCAAGAGGCTTGGAATACTTTGGTCATTGCGGAGAGTCAGGGCGACTCCTTTGCTGTTGTGTTTTTCAGAGGTAGAGGGCTGAGCTTTGCACCGAGGGGCACGGATGGAGTTGTGTGCAGGTAGAGTGTCAGAGCGAGGTGGGTCTGTCGTGGTGTCGGTGAGAAGAATGTGACCGGTGGCTATACGACTACATAATGGGTTTTGTTTTTGCTTTGAAGGCACATGGCAATGGGCAAAGCAGGAGAGTGTCAGAGGAGCTGGCTGGGATGCGGAGAGCGCCGGTGAGTTGCGTGAAGCAGCAGTTGTTGCTCATATGTCTTGCAGCCTCTGAAGTCCTTTACTGCTTGTGGTTTACAGGTGGAGCACATCCTCGACATGGCAGTCCCAGATGATGGTGGCCCGGTGGGTGAGCAGTCAAGGTAATGTAGCGGGAGGAGGGATTTGCCTGGAGCTGCCTTTCTCTTTGGGTTATGTGAAAGCACGTGTTTTCTTGCAGGTTCATCATGCGGATTCAGAGGGGCCAAGCTTCGTGTCAGCTAAATGGTGTGAGAAGGTGAGGTGGTTGTCTGGATTGGTGTCTAAGGGCCCAGTGCTATGTAGCAACTAAGCCTTGCATTTCTGGTTCTGGCAGGTGCTGTTTGGGGAGCCTCTGGAAAAGGGTGAGCGTCTGAGGGGAGATGGTGTCGTCGTGAGGAGCAGCATGGGATTGTACATTTCTCATGGGCACAAAAGCCATTTTGCCTCTTGGAAGTGCAGGTGTCCCCGTCCGTGAGAGCTGCCCATCCTGATGTCTTAGGCAGCAAGGGGCAGGTGAGCAGAATGCAGTTTTGCAGTGGGCTAGGTGGCAGAGTACAAGATGTTGTCAGTGAGCTGTGTGGTGGTGATGGTTGGCACTGTGTTGTACTGTTTGTTCTTTCATTTTCTTACAGATGCTGGAAGAGGAACTCAGAGACTGCAGGATTATTTCCATTTGCGGACCTGGTTTGGGCTGATGTGGCCAGGAGAGCTTCATTTGTGACCGTCTGAAAGCTAAGTTGAGGGAGCAGAGTTGGGAGGCATGAGGCGGTTTCAGGACAGCGGGGACGGGTTTTGATGGTAGCCTAAGGGAGAGAAGTCTGTGCAGGGAGAGTCCTTTTTCTTCCGGGTGAAGCAGAGGGTCCTATTTGTCAGCCCAAACCCTGCACGGGCAGGGCAGTTCCAGCCTCTATGTGGTGTTGTCTAGTTTTTGTAGCCACTGTACTGTGTCTTGGATTTTCTGCAGGTCTTGATGTCCTCTTGATCCTTATTCTTGGACTTGTTCCGTGCATCCTCTGCATCTTTAGGTCTTTAAAAGGCTCATCTTGCCCCGTCCATCTTGCCCCGTCCATCTTGCCCCGTCCATCTTGCCCCGTCCATCTTGCCCCGTCCATCTTGCCCCGTCCATCTTGCCCCGTCCATCTTGCCCCGTCCATCTTGCCCCGTCATTGCACATCTCTTTAGAACCATGATGTCTTGCTGTCCTATTGATCCTTATACTCAGACTAGGTCTGTGCATCCTCAGCATCTTTAGGTCTTCAAAAGAGGCGTCTTGCCCGTTTATCTCACTCGTTGCATCCACATCTCTTTAGAACAATGCATGGTTCTTTACTTATTCAGGGCTGCTGTATGTTCTCCCTCGGAGCCCTGTCCTTTGCCTTGCACACTGGCATGTGTGCTTCCAGGAGTTATCCTCGTTGCTGTGACTTTTCTTTTGTCCCCAGATCACAGTGTGGGTCTTGTGTGTTTTGGTGTTGTGGGAGTCTTTGTGTCCTGTTGGAGCTGCTCTGCCCGGTGCTTGGAGGAGGCGATAAAAGTCAGCAGATGTACGTTGGCCCGATTCTGGGCTTCATGTTTTTTATGTCAGTAGATGTTGCAGTCTAGGGTTGCCTGTTACTTTGCAGAATGAGCAGCCCTAGATGTAGCAGGTGTGGAAGGTAGTTTCTGCTAGTCTCTCCCTGAAGGGGAGGACCAAAACTGGGGAGACGGTGTAGTCGTGAGGAGGAGCATAGGAGTGTACTTTTCTCATTGGCACAAAAGCCATTTTGCCTCTTGGAAGTGCAGGTGCCCCCGGCCGTGAGAGCTGCCCATTGTGATGTCTTAGGCAGCAAGGGGCAGGTGAGCAGAATGCAGTTTTGCAGTGGGTTAGGTGGCAGAGTACAAGATGTTGTCAGCGAGTTGTGTGGTGGTGACGGTTGGCACTGTTTTTCTGTTTGGGATCTGCAGGGCAAAACGTGTCTATTTTGGTAGCGTCTTGGCACTTCTCTCCTATTGCACGTGCTGCATGCTCCCTCAGTGCATCAAAGCTCGATTTTAACAATTGGTCTGAGAAGCGAGGAGGTTGTTGTCCAAATGGATATCTAAGATTTAATATTGTATGGCACTGCAGTTGAGCATTTATGTATGGTTTTGCAGGTAGCACACAGGTTCCCTTGGGAATGGCATGCGCTTTGATTGTGAGCTTAGTAGCGGTGGTAAGGTGACTTCCACCCTAGTTTGGAAACGTTAACTTTCTCTCGTTATCTTAGGTGGCCAAGGTGCTGACAGCTACATCATCTGACATTCTCGAGTGAGCGTGGAGCAGTAGAGCCGGATACTATGGCAATTTTGCAGCGGGCACGTGTAGGTGTAGCGGAACATGGTAGCAGTGAGTTGCTGCTTGTTGGCACTTTGTCTTTTTTTCTATTTGATGCAGATGATGGATAGGAAGTGTGCGATGGTAACATCCTTCCAGTTAGGCTATGTGTTTCAAGGTTTTCGTGGCAAGGGCAGGTTCGGGTTCTTTTTGCTCCTACATTGAGGGAGTATGGCTGTGCAAGAGTACTTTTTGGGCAGGTAAACTGGGTCGGGGGTTACTTTTCAGCCCAATACTAGTCTGTGCTAAGCAGGGGAGTTCCGGCCCGAGTCTGTGTTATTTTGTATTTTATGTCTTCAGTCTGCCGTGTTTTTCATTTAATGAAGATCTTTGTGTTGTATTTTTGCTCAAGACACACAGGGTTCTGGATGCTTTTACTTATTCTGTTGGCTTTAGTCCCTCGTTCCATCCCCTTCTGATCTCTCTGTATAGCTTTCCTACCTTTTAACAGATGGACGCTTCGTCCTATTTTTAATGTCATCTATAAACTCGTTAAGGGTACATTTCCCATCATCCAGGTTCTCGATGAAGATACTGCAGTGCAATACATTCAGCTCAGAGCCCTCGGGCACATGTCTCGTTTCTTGCCTCTGACATAACCCTTCCCCCTACAGAAGGTGCCGAATTGGGCTCTCGCTTTTCCGAGTCAGTCATGTGAAATGGAACCGGATGGAGGTCTGGCGGCCGCTCCATATCAGCAGTTATCTCAATGCCCATCGGTGCAGCAAAAATAAGTCTCTGAGAATGGGCAATTATGTCTCTGCCACTCATTTTGCCTATCGGAATGCTCAAACTGGCCCGTGAGACCCCCCCCCATCCCCCAATACAACAGAGGTGTGTGGACATGCGTCCTCACTGTGAAACAAAAGAAGATTCAGAAGCGGTCCTCAAAACCAAAACAATAACATTTATGAGTTCCTCGAAATGGGAATATACTGATCTACAACCCTGCAATTGACTGTTGGGGACCGCACGGCAATCCATCGTTTCTCAGACCACCGGTGCTATCGATCAGATCGGGCTGACCGGGACCCCAGATATTCAGAACAAACTATAATAGACTGACAGGAGTGAGCAGAAATGGCAGCTCTGTCTCAGCTGGCCGGAACCCCCCTTCCTCCCACTACCCCTCCCGATGTCATTTTGCAACTCGGGGACACCGACCCAGAGCGTTTGCAGAAACTTCACTCGCGGCAGCTTTGAGGAAACATCTAAAGACTATCATTGCACTCCGTACAGGTCGTATCGTCCTTCCCAAACCCTTATCGGATGGGACAAGAGACCCTCTCCAAATGAGCAAAGCCACCCTAAAGTAAGTACAGTCGTCCCCCAAATTGGCCCAGAGACCCCAACGCGAGCCCCAGTTACCCCTAAACCATGCCCAGAGCACGTGCATTCACCACAGGTACCGTCTGTCTGTAGAAGCATTTTGAGCGGTACACCGTGAACGAATTATTCCTCTGGCTACACCTGTCTGTAAATGTTTCTAGAAATAGCGTGTTTCAACAGTAAGAGGGTGTCTGGGATGCTTTTCCATGGCAATCCTTCGCACAAACACGATGGAGAGTAGTTTAGCGTATAGCACGTATATTTGGTGACATCCTACGGTTTAAATCACATCTAATCACCTACTATAACACGATTGATTATTTAGTTACATAATGATCGCTAATCACATACAAATAACAGAATAAATAGTTTAATGGGATTCTCTTTGTTTATGAAACGGTGAGTTGTAAATGGTGGGATGGAACGTCAACCGCAGCATGTTAAACAACAGGAATAACAACTAAGATAACGGTAACTACTCTTATTTTCTTGTCACTCGGAGTCCTCGAGACCGACCGCTCGGATACGGCCATACCTTAACGACTCATCCCCCTCCTTCTGAGTGACACGCGATGACGTTCCAGGAGCGAAGCGTATGGATACGAAAACAGGTCTGCGTATATAAAGTTCTCTGAAATGACCGAGCGGCAGAAGCACTCCGAGGACCCTTCCTGGGTCCTCTCAGTGCTCTATAAACTATACGTGTGTTAACGGTTAAATAAAACTATTGAGCAAAAGTTACTTTGTTTCAATTATTTATAAAATTATTCATTCTTTACAAATTATTCCGTTCAGAGTTTCGCAATTCCTAAATTTCCACACGGTTTCAATTCAGGGGCACGAGCGACAACTTTTGACACTAAATTAAAGGACATTTTTCCTCTCATCTTCATTTGAACGGGTCACGGCCCAGGATGGGGCAAAATGGAGGGACAGAGAAAGGAAAATGGATCACAAAGGAAAGCCCCCTCGTCTGCACCCGATGGCCGCTTTCTCTCGGTCTAAGGGAGCCTCGTTCCGTTCTGGCAAGGTATCCAGGGAACATCTCACTTTACTATTATAGATGGAGGCAGAGGCGACCCGTTCACCTTATTCTCATCCTTTGTCACCATTTTCCCCTACGCATTCAGCAAAGGATGAAGAATGTCCTCCGTTGTTACTTCATTATCAATACATTTTAGAAGGATTTCTTTGTTGTCGCTCAGACGATGAGCCAATCTGACTTTTAACCGGTCTTTAGCCCTTCTCATTCTTTTCTCGACACCATCCCACTTCATCTTTGTACTCCTCATTACTTACCCACCCCTCGTGCCAGAACTTGTATATTTTCCTCCTTTTCCCCATTTCCAGCCAGAGTCTTTTACTCAGCCGGGCCTGTCTGTCGATGTCTGCGTCCAGTCGGAGCCGCTCTTCCTAAAGTGTAGAATTGCTAGTCAAGAGAAAAATAACGGTAAGAATCTATGACTAAAAGAGATCCCGAGCGGCACACGCACGGAGGGCTCAACGACAGGAGCAGAGAGAGCGAGAGAAAGAGACACCCACAACGTGAGTCCAGAGATGACAAAAATGGGCACAGAAATGCCGAAACAAAGCACGGACACCCAAATCCCAGGTACTCCAAAATGAATCATAGAATCACCAGGTTGGAAGAGACGCACAAGATCATCGAGTCCAACCATTCCCACTAATTTCTAAACCATGCCTTTCGGTACCTCATCCAGCCGCACCTTAAACACCTCCAGGGAAGGCGAGTCAACCACCTCCCGGGGCAGACCTTTTCATTGCCTAATGACCCTAATTTTTGTGAAAAATTTTTTCTTTAGGTTGAGCCTGAACTTCACCTGGTGGTGCATGAGGCCATTCCCACTCGTCCCGTCTCGTCGCCTGGTAGAAGAGCCCAGCTCCCTCTTCTCCACAACCTCCTTTCACGTAGTTGTAGAGAGCAATGAGGTCTACCCTCAGCTTCCTCTTGTCCAGGCTAAACACCCCCAGCTCTCTCTGCCGTTCCTCATCGGGCCTGTTCTCCAGCCCCTTCACCAGCCTCATCACTCTTCTCTGGGCTCGCTCCAGAGCCTTAGCATCTTTCTTGCGGTAAGGGGCCCAGAACCGTACACAGGATTTGAGGAGCGGTTTCAGCAGTGCTGAGTACGGAGGGAGAATAATCTCCCTTGACCTGCCGGTCACACCATTTCTGTCCCATGCCAAGACGCCCTCGGCCTTCTTGGACACCTGGGCACACCGCTGGCTCACGTTCAGTCTCTGTCAACCGACACCCCCAGGTCCCTGTCTCCTCCAGGCAGTTTTCTAGACAGACTTCTAGTTTATAGCTCCGTACAGGGGTGTTGTCCCCCAAGCGCATGACCTGCCTTTTGGCCTCGTTAAACCTCACGCCATCGGTCTCAGCCCACGGATTCAGCCCGTTCAGACCCCTTCGCAGAGCCTCCCTACCCTCCGGCAGATCCACACTCCTACCCAGCTTAGCGTCGTCTGCAAACTCGCTAAGCACGTACTCGATGCCTTCATCCAGGTTATCGATAAAGACATTGAATAGGGCTGGACTCAGCATGGAGTCCTGGGGACACCGCTCGTCATCGGTCTCCAGCTGGAGCGGACTCCATTTACCACCACTCTCTCGGCCTGGCAATCCAACAAGTTTTCCACCCAGGAGAGCGTTCGCTTTTCCAGTTCAGAGGCTGACAGCTTCCGAAGCAGAGCGCTATGAGAGATCGTATCAAAGGCTTTACCGAAGTCCAAGAAGACTACATCCGCAGCCTTTCCCTCATCTGACAGCCTAGTCACTCGGTCATAGAAGGCGATCGGGTTAGTTTGGTGAGACCTGCCTTTCGTGAACCTGCGTTTCCTGGAAATGCACGCAGACAACCCCCAAATGCTTCAGAGACCAAACAAACCGAGTCCCTCAAATGGGCACAGACTCAAAAAAGAAGCCTCTGCCTCCACCAGATGGGACCAGAGTCCCCACAGTCGAGTAAAGACGACACCCTGAACTAAGTACGGCGGTCCCCAACCTCAGCCCAGAGACCCCAAGGGTTCGTTTACCCCTAAAAGAAGCCCAGAGCCCGTACGTTCACTGCAGCGTCATCTGTCCATAGAAGCATTTTGAGCGGTGCAGTCTGAACAAGTTATTCTGCTGGCCGCACATTTATGTAAACATTGCCAGAAATTGCATATTTTAACAGTAAGAGGGTTCCCAGGCTGGCTTCCCGTGGCAAATTTTCACGGGATCGCGATCGATAACCCTTTAGCGTATAGCATTTCTACTCGGTGAGATAGTTTGGTTTAACTACTATTAATCACGTACAAATAACACAATTGATTATTTCGTAACGCAATGATTGTTACCCATGTACAAGTAACAGAATAAATACTTAAACCAATTGGATTCTCCCCGGTCATTTTTAAAGCTCAGTCCGGCAATGCCGCTCGCAGTCTCGCAAGTTCTCACTTAGCTTGCGGTTTACGTACAGGGGCACGAGGGAAAGCTTTTACCACTAATTTGAAGGAGATGATCTTCTCGCCATTATTCGGATCGGTCACAACCCAGGAGGGTGGGAACCTTAAGGGCAGAGAAGGGAAAACGGGAGAAAGAGGAAAACCCTACTGTCTGGGGCAAACGGCCGCTTCGTCTCGTTAATCTGCCCGTCCGCCGCCACCGGCCGACCGAAAAGCGGTTCCGTGCTACCACCGGATGGCCAAAACGCGGTACCGCAGCGTGAACCTATTAAGCCGGCTCTCTCCCCATCGGTTGACCGAAATGCCCTCCTCTGACCCTAGTCGGGATGCCGGAAAGCGGTATAGCAGTCTGAGCCGTCCGGGCCCGCTCTCCGCCTCTACCGTGTGACAAAAATGTGGTTCTGCACCGTGAGTTATTAAAGCCGACCGTCTCGGAGCGACACACACGGTACCGCAGCCTGAATAGATTAACCTGGCTCTCTTTTGCCACCGGGCGATTGAAATGCCGTGCCGGTGCCCGGATGCCCCGCATGCACCGTGAAGCGAAAGAACCGAGCTCTCTGCTGTCACCGGGCAAGTTAAATAAAACATATCGGTTGTTTAATGGAATTTTTTATATGAGTAGCGTGGCGAAGCTCGGTTTAAATTACATAACTTAATTGCCCATACAATAATTATACAGTAACACACCCTTTAGATAGAATTGAGCAGTGCTTAAACACGGTTTAAGTGCAACATCGATCTGTGTCACACGGTAGCAAAATCACAGAGCCCGTGCTACTTCTCAGCAACCGATGAAGCGGCAAACCGTAAAGGGCATTTTCAACTCCATCAGCGATCCTTGTCTGACCTTTTTCCTTACCATTGTATATAGCCCCATCTTTTGCGTATTCATCGGGCTCAAATGTCCAGGCTGAGATGAACAATAAAGCCGTCACCGAGAAGCTAACCGTAATAACAGAGTCTAGACTTAAGAGGAAAGGTTCTGAAACTCCTACATTTACATCAAGGACAGAGACAGCCTGTCCTTTTATCAGCTGTCTTGTGGCCCTTCCTCCCACAGAACTAACTCGATACGATCGCTGCCGCAACATCATTAGTCAGGCTCCAGCGTCAGGGGCCCGTGAATTCCAGGCACTTACAAAAAGCGAGTCAGGTAGCGTCCCGTGCCTCTAAGTTACAGAGCGCCGGGTCGGGTCGGGGGAGAGGGGAATAAAATGCCCTAAAGCTCTGCTACTTCAGACATTTTAGAGATATCCGCATGTGGATCTTTTCAGCAGCACTCGTACGAGCAGAAGCTTAGAGGAGCATTTTGGCCTAGCAACATTATAAAGCCACGTGTAAACGTAAAAATGAGCTGACTAGTTTGAAAGGTACAAGAAGCCCTACAGACCGACAGAAGATTACAGAAAAGGGCAAAGGACTAGCACTAAGATTCAGAAACAGCGAGAGGAACAAAGGGGAGCGTCGAGATAGTGAATTTAAAAGCTGTAACAGCCACAGTGAGCAATACACAGAGATAGAGAAAGAAAAAGAGAGATGGAAAGAGAGAAAGAAAAGCAAGGCATTTTCAGGTGCGTAGAAAGTACAAATAAACCTCAGGGACCGGGCTAGTAACATTGTGGGGAAAATGAAAAAAAAATGCAGACCAGGAAAAAGATTAAAAAGGAAAAAAAGAACTACGGACACAAGACAGATACTAAAGACTGGGGGGAAGCGGGGCGGGGTGGGGAGAAAGAGAAAACAACACAGAAAAAATAAAAGAGTACGGGTACAGGGATGCCAGAGAATAAAAATTGTATCGCGATACGGTAAATGAAAGGAACCGAGAAGTCCAGCTCTAAGATCTTTGCTATCTAGTCCCCTCACCGTCATGAGAAGCGGCATCGCTATGAAAGCTCACATACTGTTATTTCTCCTAAGAATGCTTTTGGGCATAGTTCTTACCAAAAATGTAAGGTATAGTCAGTAAAACACATGTGCTCCCCATTTCCTATTTATACCTTTGAGATAGTTCACCCCACCCCCTTCACAGGTGATGTGCATGAAGGCCCAGGGTGTATATAAGCCCCAGGCCTTGCCCCCAGAGTTCATTCAGCCTCTGGCTTCCCTTGAAGTCAGAGCTCTGCTGCCGCTTCACCTTCTTGTAGCCGATGAGGTTGTGTTGGAAAGGTAAGCTTATTTTATTTTATTTTTTTTATTTTTTTTTTTTCCTTCTTTCTCTTTTACAGTGCTTTGCCTTTGTTTAGCATTTCTGGTTATGGGGTAAGTTGTGGGTGTTCCTTATTTTGTGGGGTTGATACCTTCATCCTAGAATCTCTGCAGTTTGTAGCTGGCCCCTTATGGGACGTAACAATTTAGATTTTAGTCTATTTGTCTAGAGGAGCAAGTCGTTTCTGTGGGTCGGTGGATGATACAAGGGACCAGGGGAACCCTGGGAAAAGCTGAGAAGTACAGCTCTCGAGGAATATCAGCTCATAAGGGTCAAGGGATTAAAAAATATAGTGCAGGTTCTGTTAGGAAAAAACAGGGTTCTTTGTCTGATTTTTCAGGGGTAGAGAAGGGTCTTAACAGCTTAGAACAGGGAAAGGGAGATAGTTTCATCAGACTTTCTCAGATCGGTCAGGTGGTCGGATGCAAGCACCATTCAGGTTTCTGTTGTTGCAGTCTCTCTGCAGCCAGTAGGAGGTAACGATGCGATTGAGACACAGATTGAGACATGAGGTATGGATTATTTGGTCTCTTGTGTGGCAATTGCCAATTTGCATATCAGAGGAATTTGATCTCAAGAAGTATCGGTTGCCTTAAACAATGTAATCTCTGGGACTTCTCCTAAGAATGCCTTTGGGCATAGTAACGGCATGGTTCTTACCAAAAATGTAAGGTATAGTCAGTAAAACACATGTGCTCCCCATTTCCTATTTATACCTTTGAGATAGTTCACCCCACCCCCTTCACAGGTGATGTGCATGAAGGCCCACGGTGTATATAAGCCCCAGGCCTTGCCCCCAGAGTTCATTCAGCCTCTGGCTTCCCTCGAGGTCAGAGCTCTGCTGCCGCTTCACCTTCTTGTGGCTGATGAGGGTGTGCTAGAAAGGTAAGCTTATTTTTTTTTTTCTTTTACAGTGCTTTGCCTTTGTTTAGCATTTCTGGTTATGGGGTAAGTTGTGGGTGTTCTTCATTCTGTGGGGTTGATGCTTTTATCCTAGAATCTCTGCAGTTTGTAGCTGGCTCCTTATGGGAGCAGTCTCTCTGCAGCCAGTAGGAGGTAACGATGTGATTGAGACACAGATTGAGACACGAGGTATGGATTCTGTCCTTGTCTTCCACTGTGTTTCTCAGGGAAGAGGATGGTCATTGTTTTGCCTTGTAACAGTTAACAGCTGAGCGATCCTTCCTCGTCTGGTCTGTGGGCCCACAAGCCTCCCTCGTTTAGAAGAGTTTGGGATTTTTCCAAACTTACCAGGGAGATTTGCTCTATTATCGCTCACAGCGGTCGGTACCTTGTTCCTGTTATCCATTGTTGGGATTTTTATGTTCATAGACTTTCCAATTTAGGTCTTAAAGTAGTCAATTCCCACCGTTGTGAGCTTTTCATCGGCTGCCTGCCTCTGTCCTTCCAGTCTCCATTACTGTCTGGTAAGTGTCCTGGTTTTTTAGGTCTTTCGTGTCGGTTCTTTTTGAGACCCGGTAAAGGTTGTAATTTTTCAAGTTCTTTTTGTTTACTCCTGTAACTCAAGTCTAGTAAATTCCTAGAATTTTGATCCGCACAACTCATCTGTCTTTTGTCCCGGCTATCGGCACTACTATGTTCCTGTAACGGGAGCGGCGGAGTGAAGAGGTAAGCGGACCCTGTGGCATTTTGGCGTGCCGGTGAGGTAGTCGGGCTAACCGTTACGGGGCTGGCGGTGAGGAGGAAATTAAGTATGTCTCGAAGAGTAAAGTAGTAGCATTTGGTATCTCGATTATGTATGGAACCTTTGGTTTGGCAGGTGCCCTGGCAGTTTTGCAGCGGGTTTAGTACAAGATGTCGGCAGTGAGCAGTGTGATGCTGACTTGGCACTCTGTTTGCTGTCTCTTTTTTTTGTGTGTGTGTGTATTGTAGTCCAGGACAATGTGACAGTGCAGGATTTTTCCAGTTACTTGATCCAGTTAGAGGTTTTTTTGCTTGGGATGGCTTTGGGTCCTCAGCCCTCAGGAAGTTAAGGGGGCTGTGGTTTTTGCCGGGAAGAGGGTGGGATGTCGAGAACAGGAAGGAGGAAATTTAGAGTAGGGTAGAAGGTTGCACAGGGAGAGTTTGCCTCGTTACAGATTTGGAGAGGGGTTTAACTTTCAGCCCCAAGCTAGCGTGTGCCAGGCAGGGCAGTTCCAGCCTGTATCTGTCTTGTTGTTTAGACTATGTAGACTCTGTCTTAAATCTTCTGCAGGTCTTGATGTCATATTTGCGTTTGAGCCACGTGTCATCTCATCTCTAGACTCTCGGATGTCTGTTCTTATTAAGGTGCCGATCGGGCACTGCTTTTCTCACCTTGTGATTTTATAGCGTGGATAGGTCTCGCCTTTTGGCAATTTGAGGTCAGTCACTTATCGCACAGGCATCGCAGGAGACATCGGCATCGTCAGCCCTTATTGTTCCATTTTCTTAAATCCCAGTTCCGGGACTTCTTCCACACGCAGTCTGTTTTGAGGTCTGCAAGCGGGGCTCAGCCTCACGTCCTTCTAGTCGTGGCTATGTTTGTTTAAGGGGCCACAGTCTTCCATTTGTTAAGGGCTGACATAATCTTTATCACAGCTCACTATGTCTTCTCGCTCGATGCCAGCTCTCTTTTGAGAGTCATTCTTGCCGAGTTTCCTTTTTGTTTCTGCATCCCGTAATCGGTTTTCTGTGCAGAGTCAGACCCTGCACATTTTTATCTGGCTGGAGCCGCTCTGCCTGAGCGAAAGAAGCGGTAGTTGTCAGAAGGATAGTAGTGAATTTCTGCCTTTAGATATACCTGTATAGTTGGACTGTGACGGGCACGGCGATACCGTGCATTACAGAGTAAGTAGCTGTAGATGTGGGGTGAAGAGAATCATTTTTGGTGGGTTACGCAGCCACAGAGGGAATGACCGAAGCCATCTCAGATACGCCACAGGAGCGTCGGTAGAGCAGTTTAAATTCTCAGGGCAATATATGTGGTGCATATGGTTGTTAAGATTTCTTTTTTTTTTTTTCTGCCTGGCTGTGGTGCGAAGAAGAGTCGGTATTCCTGAACCGAAACAGCCGGTGTGCTTGTTTAGTTATTGGTGACTCTGAGGTCAAGTTATTCAATGTTGAGTTTTACAGGCCCAGAGGCATCGGGTCTGGCAGCGAGGGGTGACAATTGAATATGGGGTAGATTGTCACAGCTGACCGGGTCAGCTGCAGAGTCAGCAGTTAGATATGACTTGTACCTACACAGCTAGTAATTGTGTTTTGGTTTTATGTTTTGTCTTTCAAGTTACAGATCAATGAGCAAAATGGAATACTGGTATGGGAGCTGTGTTGGCAAAGGAAAGCAATGGTGAGTTACACGAAGAAGCGGTTTTTGCTCTCGTGACTTAGTTCACGGAGTTGCAAGCGTTCCCACTGTCTGTGTTACAGGTGGCGCATAAGCCTCTAAGCGAGAGGACAAGATGTCGGCGCCTGAGGCGGGTGGCGGTCAAGGTAAGGGAGCGGGACCTGGGGTATAAGGTCTGTGGGCTGTCTTTGTTTCAGGGTAGTATCCGAGCATGTGTGTTTTTGCTTTCTTTTCTGCAGGTGCCACAGGTAGCCTAGATGGGCCCAGCTTCTCATAGAGAAATGGTCTGAGAGGCGAGGAGGTTGTCGTCTAAACGGATCTCTAGGAGACCGGTTTTATGGAGCACCTCAGCTGAGCGTTTCCATTTTATTTCCTAGGTGCCATGTGGGCCACCTTTGGAATGGGAAGAGTATTTGAGGTCAGTCGGGTTATAGGGAGACGGAGCACGGGCCTGTGGATTTGCCACAAGCGGGGTCCTGCGTAGCGTGGAGCTGACCGACACTGTGTTTTTTTGTTCTGCCTTCTTGCAGACGAAGAGGAGCCTGATTGCTGAGGGATTATCTTTGACAGTGGATATGATTTGGGCTGCCTCTGCCGAGCGTGGCTTCAGGCTCTCGGACCTCTGAAAGTTAAGTTGTGGGATCAGGGCTGGGGTTATGTTGGGAGGAAGGGGGGTGGTTTGTCATAGCAAGGTTTGTCTCGCCCCGTGGGACTTCGCCGCTTCTCGCCCCGTGGGACTTCGCCGCTTCTCGCCCCGTGGGACTTCGCCGCTTCTCGCCCCGTGGGACTTCGCCGCTTCTCGCCCCGTGGGACTTCGCCGCTTCTCGCCCCGTGGGACTTCGCCGCTTCTCGCCCCGTGGGACTTCGCCGCTTCTCGCCCCGTGGGACTTCGCCGCTTCTCGCCCCGTGGGACTTCGCCGCTTCTCGCCATAACTTTATTGTACTGCTTTGTGTGTTGACTTTGACTTTTTGCCGTGTTGTGCCGTTTGTCTTTTTGCTGTACTGCTTTGTGTGTTGACTTTGACTTTTTGCCGTGTTGTGCCGTTTGTCTTTTTGCTGTACTGCTTTGTGTGTTGACTTTGACTTTTTGCCGTGTTGTGCCGTTTGTCTTTTTGCTGTACTGCTTTGTGTGTTGACTTTGACTTTTTGCCGTGTTGTGCCGTTTGTCTTTTTGCTGTACTGCTTTGTGTGTTGACTTTGACTTTTTGCCGTGTTGTGCCGTTTGTCTTTTTGCTGTACTGCTTTGTGTGTTGACTTTGACTTTTTGCCGTGTTGTGCCGTTTGTCTTTTTGCTGTACTGCTTTGTGTGTTGACTTTGACTTTTTGCCGTGTTGTGCCGTTTGTCTTTTTGCTGTACTGCTTTGTGTGTTGACTTTGCTGTATTGTGCCCTGGCTTTGATGTATTGTGCTGTATAGCGCTGTGCCTTTGCTGTATTGTGCCCTGTTTGTTTGCCTTAGCTCTGTTGTGTTGTTCCCTAACCATAAGGATAGTATCTTAGCATGTGTGTTTGTGTTCTGCTTTGCAGGTGCCACACTCAGCCTAGAGGGGTGAAGCTTCACACGGAGGAACGCTTTGAGAGGTGAGGAGGCTGTTGCATAAACAGATGTTCCAGAGACAGGTTTTATGGAGTAAGTCAGCTCAGTATTTCTGTTTTGTCTTGTAGGCGTCAGGTTGGACCGCCTTTGGAATGGGAAGAGTAGGTGAGGTCAGTCAAGTAACAGGGAAATGGAGAGTGGGCCTGCGTAGTGTGGAGGTGACTGTTGACACTGTGTTTTTTCTTCTGCCTTTTTGCAGGTGAAGAGGAACCCGATCGCCGCTGGATCGTCTTTGACAGCAGATGCGATTTGGGTAGCTTCTGCCTAGCGTGGCTTCAGGCTCTCGGACCTCTGAAAGTTAAGTTGCGGGATCGAGGCTGGGGTTACGTTGGGAAGAAGGGAGGCGGTTTGTCCTAGGAAGGAAGGGTTTTAGCTTTGCAGGCACCTAGATTTATTTTAGAAAATAATAGAATAAAAAACTCCCAACTGGGTTTTTTTCCCCCCGGTCCCAGCCAGTCTGCGAGGCGATGTTCATCGCCAAGGTTTGGGTGCAGACCGACTCGGGACCGGGTTTTGTTGAGGCAGGCTTAATTTTTGAGGCACCCAGGGACACCGTTTCCGGGGAGCTACGGGGTGCAGGAGGGACGGCCCATCGTGGCCAGCAGGAAATGGAATGGCTGGTTGGTGAGTGAGGAGGGGTTTCATGGTGAGGGTTTGTATGTTTAGTTTTGGGGTCACAGGGCTGCTTTTTGAAGTCGTGTGCGTGTGATGTTTTGTTTTGCTTTGCAGGTACTTAGCTTGCTTTTAAAAAATACATACAATAGAATAAAAAACTCCCAGCTGGGGGGTTTTTTTTTTTCCCCCCAGCTGGGTTTTTTTTCCCCGGTCCCGGCCAGTCTGCGAGGCGATGTTCATCGCCAAGGTTTGGGTGCAGACCGACTCGGGACCGGGTTTTGTCGAGGCAGGCTTAATTTGAGGCGCCTAGGAACACCGTTCCTGGGGAGCCATGGGGTGTAGGAGGGACGGCCCGTCGTGGCCAGCAGGAAATGGAATGGCTGGTTGGTGAGTGAGGAGGGTTTTCAGGGTGAGGGTTTGTGTGTGTGGTTTTGGGGGTGGTGGGGTTGCTTTTTGAGATTGTGTGTGTGTGATATTTTGTTTTGCCTTGCAGGTACTTAGCTTGCTTATAAAAATATATATATACCATAGAATAAAAAACTCCCAGCTGGGGGTTTTTTTTTTTCCCCCAGCTGGGTTTTTTTTCCCCGGTCCCGGCCGGTCTGCCAGGCGATGTTCATCGCCAAGGTTTGGGTGCAGACCGACTCGGGACCGGGTTTTGTCGAGGCAGGCTTAATTTTTGAGGCACCTAGGAACACCGTTTCCGGGGAGCCATGGGGTGTAGGAGGGACAGCCCGTTGTGGCCAGCAGGAAATGGAATGGCTGGTTGGTGAGTGAGGAGGGTTTTCAGGGTGAGGGTTTGTGTGTGTGGTTTTGGGGGTGGTGGGGTTGCTTTTTGAGATTGTGTGATATTTTGTTTTGCCTTGCAGGTACTTAGCTTGCTTATAAAAATATATATATACCATAGAATAAAAAACTCCCAGCTGGGGGGTTTTTTTTTTTCCCCCCAGCTGGGTTTTTTTTCCCCGGTCCCGGCCGGTCTGCGAGGCGATGTTCATCGCCAAGGTTTGGGTGCAGACCGACTTGGGACCGGGTTTTGTCGAGGCAGGCTTAATTTTTGAGGCGCCTAGGAACACCATTCCCGGGGAGCCACGGGGTGTAGGAGGGACGGCCCGTCGTGGCCAGCAGGAAATGGAACGGCTGGTTGGTGAGTGAGGAGGGTTTTCAGGGTGAGGGTTTGTGTGTGTGGTTTTGGGGGTGGTGGGGTTGCTTTTTGAGATAGTGTCTAATGTTCTGTTTGTAATTTTTTGCTTTGCAGGCTGTTTAGCTTAAAGCTGAACATAAAGGAGTATTTGGAATGGTGAGTGGAGTTGCTGTGGAGCTGTGCCTTGGGATGGCAAGAGGAGTTGCTTCGGAGCCGTGCCTCGGGACGGCGAGAGGAGTTGTTGTGGTGTTGCGCCTTAAACTCCGTACTATGGTGTTGCTTTGTGTTTAAGTTTCTACTATTGTCTTGCATTAAGTCTGTGTTTGTACTGCTGTGTTATTCTTTAACTTTGTACTGATGTGTTGTGCCTGAACTTTGCTGTATTGTATTGTGTTTGACTTTGCTGTTTTGTACTCTGACTTTACACTGTTGTGCTGTGCGCTAAGTTCGTATATTGCACTGTTAGCCGGTGTTGTATTGCTGTGTTGGACTTTGTACAGTGCACAACTTTGTTGTGCACTGTTTGGCTTTGTATTGCCCTGTGTTTGACTTTGCTGTATTGTGCCCTAACTTTGCTGTATTGCATTGTGTTTGACTTTGCTGTTCTGTGCCCTAACTTTGTTTGTACTTGGTACTCTGTATGTGACTTGTTGTATTGTGCCCTAACTTTGTACTCTGCACTTTGTACTTGGTACTCCGTATTTGACTTTGTACTCTGTACTTAGTATTTGACTTGGTGTTGCACCTTAAACTTTGTACTCTGTACTTAGTATTTTGTACTCTGTATTTTACTTTGTTGGCTTGCACCTTAAACTTTGTGTTTAGTACTTGGTATTTGACTTTGGCTTGTGTCTTAAACTTAGTACTTAGTATTTTGTATTCTGTATTTGACTTTGTTGGCTCGCATCTTAAGCTTTGTATGTTGTACACTGTATTTGAATTTGGCTTGCATCTTAAACTTTGTATTTTGTACTGTGTTTGACTTTGTTGCCTTGCGTCTTAAACTTTGTATTTTGTACTTAGTGTTTGACTTTGGCTTGTGTCTTAAACTTTGTACTTGGTATCTTGTATTCTGTATTTGACTTTGTTGGCTTGTGTCTTTAAACTTTGTACTCTGTACTTAGTATTTTGTATTCTGTATTTGACTGTGTTGGCTTGCGTCTTAAACTTTGTATTTTGTACTCTGTGTTTGACTTTGGCTTGCGTCTTAAACTTTGTACTTTGTATTCTGTTTGACTTTGTTGGCTTGCGTCTTAAACTTTGTACTCTGTACTCTGTGTTTGACTGTGTTGGCTTGCGTCTTAAACTTTGTACTCTGTACATAGTATTTGACTTTGGCTTGTGTATTAAACTTTGTACTTAGTATTTTGTACTCTGTGTTTGACTTTGGCTTGCGCCTTAAACTTTGTACTTAGTATTTTGTATTCTGTATTTGACTGTGTTGGCTTGCGCCTTAAACTTTGTACTCTGTACTTAGTATTTTGTATTCTGTATTTGACTGTGTTGGCTTGCGCCTTAAACTTTGTACTCTGTACTTAGTATTTTGTATTCTGTATTTGACTGTGTTGGTTTGCGCCTTAAACTTTGTATTTTGTACTCTGTGTTTGTCTTTGGCTTGCGCCTTAAACTTTGTATTTTGTACTCTGTGTTTGACTTTGTTGGCTTGTGTCTTAAACTTTGTACTCTCTACTCTGTGTTTGACTGTGTTGGCTTGTGTCTTAAACTTTGTACTCTGTACTATGTACTCTGTATTTGACTGTGTTGGTTTGCATCTTAAACTTTGTACTCTGTACTTAGTATTTGACTTTGTTGGCTTGCGCCTTAAACTTTGTATTTTGTACTCTGTGTTTGACTTTGTTGGCTTGTGTCTTAAACTTTGTACTCTGTATTTGACTGTGTTGGTTTGCGCCTTAAACTTTGTATTTTGTACTCTGTGTTTGTCTTTGGCTTGCGCCTTAAACTTTGTATTTTGTACTCTGTGTTTGACTTTGTTGGCTTGTGTCTTAAACTTTGTACTCTCTACTCTGTGTTTGACTGTGTTGGCTTGTGTCTTAAACTTTGTACTCTGTACTATGTACTCTGTATTTGACTGTGTTGGTTTGCATCTTAAACTTTGTACTCTGTACTTAGTATTTGACTTTGTTGGCTTGCGCCTTAAACTTTGTATTTTGTACTCTGTGTTTGACTTTGTTGGCTTGTGTCTTAAACTTTGTACTCTGTATTTGACTGTGTTGGTTTGCGCCTTAAACTTTGTATTTTGTACTCTGTGTTTGTCTTTGGCTTGCGCCTTAAACTTTGTATTTTGTACTCTGTGTTTGACTTTGTTGGCTTGTGTCTTAAACTTTGTACTCTCTACTCTGTGTTTGACTGTGTTGGCTTGTGTCTTAAACTTTGTACTCTGTACTATGTACTCTGTATTTGACTGTGTTGGTTTGCATCTTAAACTTTGTACTCTGTACTTAGTATTTGACTTTGTTGGCTTGCGCCTTAAACTTTGTATTTTGTACTCTGTGTTTGACTTTGTTGGCTTGCGTCTTAAACTTTGTACTCTGTACTTAGTATTTTGTACTCTGTATTTGACTTGGTTGGCTTGCGTCTTAAACTTTGTTTTGTGCTCTGTATTTGACTTTGGCTTGCATCTTAAACTTTGTACTCTGTATTTTGTACTCTGTATTTGACTTGGTTGACTTGTGTCCTAAACTTTGTATTTTGTAATCTTTTTTCCATGTCTTGCAATTTAAGAATGCTGTCAGTCATTTTCACTAATAAACAAAATAAAAACTCTCTTCTTAGATACTGCAATAAAGGTTTTTTAGGGTTGTGTCAGTTTATTTTGTCTTGTCTTTCTTTCCTACTTTTCACTTTAGTTTTCTGATTCCAAAACTTGAATCAGAATTCTATAAACTTGAGTCAAGTTTTTTAGAATTCTGATTTAAGTTTTTGAATCACAGCAGCCCTAGACCCAGGCTTGGTCTCTGGGAGTAAAAACCTAAATTTAAAAAAAAATTAAAAACCAAAAAATTACTCCCAGAGACCAACCCAATTTTCTAGGGCTGCACCAGGCTGCACCAGACTTATTATTTTTCTTCTTTTTATATACTACTATATAGGGAGATAATTACCCCCCAAAACCACCTGTACCAACCACACATACATACCCACACCTCAATCACCCACACATCACAGTACACCACCCCAACTACACACACTGAACTAACTACACCCATCCCCACCACTCCACCCACACCCTAACCACCCAATTACCCAACACCCCTACCCACAACTCCACACCAACCCCAATCACACCCCTCCCACCTTAATTAAGGAATTAATTATGCAAATGCAAAAAATTTTTTCCCAACACACACAACCCATAAACCCACACCCTAACAAAAACACCAAATCAACAAAACCGGCCCCCGCCACGCCCCTCCCTGCCACCCCGCCCCCACCACGCCCCGCCCTGCCGCCCCGCCCCGCCGCCACGCCCCACCCTGCCACCACACCCCGCCCCGCCCTGCCACCCCGCCCCCGCCACGCCCCCGCCAAGCCCCGCCCCCGCCCCGCCCCCGCCCTGCCGCCCCGCCCCGCCCCGCCGCCGCGCCGCGCCACGCCCCGCCGCCCCGCCCCGCCGCCACGCCCCGCCCCGCCGCCGCGCCCCGCCCTGCCGCCACGCCCCGCCACCACGCCCCACCCTGCCACCACGCCCCGCCGCCACGCCCTGCCGCCACGCCCCCACCACAACACCAAACTAATTAAGCACCAAACTGCACAAAATATGCAAATGAAGTACCAAAAATTTTTTCTCCACTCACACCTGTTCAAAACACCAACCCCTAACATTCACCCAAAAAATCATTAAGAACTCAATCCACAAATCACTAAACAAAATATGCAAATAACTTAAAAATTTTTTTTCACCCACACCCACCCCCAACACACACGCAGGAAGTCACTAACCACAAAGTAAACAAACTACCAAAACAATTACTCACCTAAAACTAAAAAACTCTTTCTCTGTACCACACCCCACCAAAATTCCAACATCACCAAAACACCCACCCCTGACACTCACCCCAAAAAGGAAAAACAACCCACCCAACTAACTCTAAAACTAATTATGCAAACCCACCAAAAAAAAATTTTTTTTCCACATCACACCTGAAGAAAATACTCACCCACAATACACACCAAAAACCCAATTAAGCACCAACACAACAACACACAGACACAATTATGCAAATGAACTCACCTAAAAAACTTTTCCCCACCACACCTGCCCAAAACACCCACCCTCCCCAAACACCCACCCCAAACATTCACCCATCAAGCAATCAAGCACCCACCCCAGACATCCACCCATCAAGCAATTAAGCACCCACCCCAGACATTCACCCATCAAGCAATCAAGCACCCACCCCAGACATTCACCCATCAAGCAATTAAGCACCCTCCCCAAACACCCACCCCAAACATTCACCCATTAAGCAATTAAGCACCCACCCAGCAACAAAACAAATCAATTACATAACCAAGCCCCCAGATAACACCCCTCAAAAAAACCTGGCAAAAACAATACCTAAAACACAAAGCACCCAGTCAAAACACCCACACAAAAAAACAAAAAGGAAACTAAAAGAAGAAATTTTCAACTCAGACAGCCACCATGTTTGAATCGGGCATCCACCATTTTGAACGCAACTTCTGCCATTTTGAGATCAGGCAGCCGCCATTTTTGAACCGGGCAGCAGCCATTTCGAAGCAGATTCCCGCCATTTTGAGATCGGGCGGCCGCCATTCTTGAACCGGGCGGCGGCCATTTTGAAGCAGACTCCCGCCATTTTGAGTTCGGGCAGCCGCCATTTTTGAATCGGGCGCCTGCCATTTTGAAGCAGACTCCCGCCATTTTGACTTCGGGCGGCGGCCATTTTTGAACCGGGCGGCGGCCATTTTGAAGCCTACTGCCGCCATTTTGAGGTCGGGCGGCGGCCATTTTTGAACCGGGCGGCGGCCATTTTGAGGCCAACTGCCGCCATTTTGAGTTCGGGCGGCCGCCATTTTTGAACCGGGCAGCGGCCATTTTGAGGCCAACTGCCGCCATTTTGAGTTCGGGCAGCCGCCATTTTTGAATCGGGCGGCGGCCATTTTGAGGCCAACTGCCGCCATTTTGAGGTCGGGCAGCCGCCATTTTTGAACCGGGCGGCGGCCATTTTGAAGCCGGCGGCCGCCATTTTGAGTTCTGGCGGCCGCCATTTTTGAACCGGGCGGCGGCCATTTTGAAGCCTACTGCCGCCATTTTGAGTTCGGGCGGCCGCCATTTTTGAACCGGGCGGCGGCCATTTTGAGCTCAGACGGCCGCCATTTTGAGTTCGGGCGGCGGCCATTTTTGAATCGGGCGGCGGCCATTTTGACGCGAACTGCCGCCATTTTGAGTTCGGGCGGCCGCCATTTTTGAACCGGGCGGCGGCCATTTTGAGCTCAGACGGCCGCCATCTTTGAATCGGGCAGCAGCCATAACGGTTAGGGTTAGGGTTAGGGTTAGGGTTAGGGTTAGGGTTAGGGGTTAGGGTTAGGGTTAGGGTTAGGGTTAGGGTTAGGGTTAGGGCGCGACGGCGACCATTAGGGTTAGGGTTAGGGTTAGGGTTAGGGTTAGGGTTAGGGTTAGGGTTAGGGTTAGGGTTAGGGTTAGGGTTAGGGTTAGGGTTAGGGTTAGGGTTAGGGTTAGGGTTAGGGGTTAGGGTTAGGGTTAGGGTTAGGGTTAGGGTTAGGGTTAGGGTTAGGGTTAGGGTTAGGGTTAGGGTTAGGGTTAGGGTTAGGGTTAGGGTTAGGGTTAGGGTTAGGGTTAGGGTTAGGGTTAGGGTTAGGGTTAGGGTTAGGGTTAGGGTTAGGGTTAGGGTTAGGGTTAGGGTTAGGGTTAGGGTTAGGGTTAGGGTTAGGGTTAGGGTTAGGGTTAGGGTTAGGGTTAGGGTTAGGGTTAGGGTTAGGGTTAGGGTTAGGGTTAGGGTTAGGGTTAGGGTTAGGGTTAGGGTTAGGGTTAGGGTTAGGGTTAGGGTTAGGGTTAGGGTTAGGGTTAGGGTTAGGGTTAGGGTTAGGGTTAGGGTTAGGGTTAGGGTTAGGGTTAGGGTTAGGGTTAGGGTTAGGGTTAGGGTTAGGGTTAGGGTTAGGGTTAGGGTTAGGGTTAGGGTTAGGGTTAGGGTTAGGGTTAGGGTTAGGGTTAGGGTTAGGGTTAGGGTTAGGGTTAGGGTTAGGGTTAGGGTTAGGGTTAGGGTTAGGGTTAGGGTTAGGGTTAGGGTTAGGGTTAGGGTTAGGGTTAGGGTTAGGGTTAGGGTTAGGGTTAGGGTTAGGGTTAGGGTTAGGGTTAGGGTTAGGGTTAGGGTTAGGGTTAGGGTTAGGGTTAGGGTTAGGGTTAGGGTTAGGGTTAGGGTTAGGGTTAGGGTTAGGGTTAGGGTTAGGGTTAGGGTTAGGGTTAGGGTTAGGGTTAGGGTTAGGGTTAGGGTTAGGGTTAGGGTTAGGGTTAGGGTTAGGGTTAGGGTTAGGGTTAGGGTTAGGGTTAGGGTTAGGGTTAGGGTTAGGGTTAGGGTTAGGGTTAGGGTTAGGGTTAGGGTTAGGGTTAGGGTTAGGGTTAGGGTTAGGGTTAGGGTTAGGGTTAGGGTTAGGGTTAGGGTTAGGGTTAGGGTTAGGGTTAGGGTTAGGGTTAGGGTTAGGGTTAGGGTTAGGGTTAGGGTTAGGGTTAGGGTTAGGGTTAGGGTTAGGGTTAGGGTTAGGGTTAGGGTTAGGGTTAGGGTTAGGGTTAGGGTTAGGGTTAGGGTTAGGGTTAGGGTTAGGGTTAGGGTTAGGGTTAGGGTTAGGGTTAGGGTTAGGGTTAGGGTTAGGGTTAGGGTTAGGGTTAGGGTTAGGGTTAGGGTTAGGGTTAGGGTTAGGGTTAGGGTTAGGGTTAGGGTTAGGGTTAGGGTTAGGGTTAGGGTTAGGGTTAGGGTTAGGGTTAGGGTTAGGGTTAGGGTTAGGGTTAGGGTTAGGGTTAGGGTTAGGGTTAGGGTTAGGGTTAGGGTTAGGGTTAGGGTTAGGGTTAGGGTTAGGGTTAGGGTTAGGGTTAGGGTTAGGGTTAGGGTTAGGGTTAGGGTTAGGGTTAGGGTTAGGGTTAGGGTTAGGGTTAGGGTTAGGGTTAGGGTTAGGGTTAGGGTTAGGGTTAGGGTTAGGGTTAGGGTTAGGGTTAGGGTTAGGGTTAGGGTTAGGGTTAGGGTTAGGGTTAGGGTTAGGGTTAGGGTTAGGGTTAGGGTTAGGGTTAGGGTTAGGGTTAGGGTTAGGGTTAGGGTTAGGGTTAGGGTTAGGGTTAGGGTTAGGGTTAGGGTTAGGGTTAGGGTTAGGGTTAGGGTTAGGGTTAGGGTTAGGGTTAGGGTTAGGGTTAGGGTTAGGGTTAGGGTTAGGGTTAGGGTTAGGGTTAGGGTTAGGGTTAGGGTTAGGGTTAGGGTTAGGGTTAGGGTTAGGGTTAGGGTTAGGGTTAGGGTTAGGGTTAGGGTTAGGGTTAGGGTTAGGGTTAGGGTTAGGGTTAGGGTTAGGGTTAGGGTTAGGGTTAGGGTTAGGGTTAGGGTTAGGGTTAGGGTTAGGGTTAGGGTTAGGGTTAGGGTTAGGGTTAGGGTTAGGGTTAGGGTTAGGGTTAGGGTTAGGGTTAGGGTTAGGGTTAGGGTTAGGGTTAGGGTTAGGGTTAGGGTTAGGGTTAGGGTTAGGGTTAGGGTTAGGGTTAGGGTTAGGGTTAGGGTTAGGGTTAGGGTTAGGGTTAGGGTTAGGGTTAGGGTTAGGGTTAGGGTTAGGGTTAGGGTTAGGGTTAGGGTTAGGGTTAGGGTTAGGGTTAGGGTTAGGGTTAGGGTTAGGGTTAGGGTTAGGGTTAGGGTTAGGGTTAGGGTTAGGGTTAGGGTTAGGGTTAGGGTTAGGGTTAGGGTTAGGGTTAGGGTTAGGGTTAGGGTTAGGGTTAGGGTTAGGGTTAGGGTTAGGGTTAGGGTTAGGGTTAGGGTTAGGGTTAGGGTTAGGGTTAGGGTTAGGGTTAGGGTTAGGGTTAGGGTTAGGGTTAGGGTTAGGGTTAGGGTTAGGGTTAGGGTTAGGGTTAGGGTTAGGGTTAGGGTTAGGGTTAGGGTTAGGGTTAGGGTTAGGGTTAGGGTTAGGGTTAGGGTTAGGGTTAGGGTTAGGGTTAGGGTTAGGGTTAGGGTTAGGGTTAGGGTTAGGGTTAGGGTTAGGGTTAGGGTTAGGGTTAGGGTTAGGGTTAGGGTTAGGGTTAGGGTTAGGGTTAGGGTTAGGGTTAGGGTTAGGGTTAGGGTTAGGGTTAGGGTTAGGGTTAGGGTTAGGGTTAGGGTTAGGGTTAGGGTTAGGGTTAGGGTTAGGGTTAGGGTTAGGGTTAGGGTTAGGGTTAGGGTTAGGGTTAGGGTTAGGGTTAGGGTTAGGGTTAGGGTTAGGGTTAGGGTTAGGGTTAGGGTTAGGGTTAGGGTTAGGGTTAGGGTTAGGGTTAGGGTTAGGGTTAGG